>VYZW01042916.1:0-165794 GCA_013401315.1 Balaeniceps rex | reverse complement strand
AAATTTTAGTTCGCAAATCAAAATTTACAGATAAGAATACCTTGCACATACAAACTTCACCTTAGGCTAAATACGTGGGACAAGTTATTTCCTTTCCACATATCAAGGCTGTGACGGTGACATTGCATCAACAGACAAGATACAGCTCCCTCAAATTGAAGAAGCAAACCTGCACATTCCGAGAGATGCAGAGGAATGATTTTGTGGGATAGGTAAAGACAGCAACAAATTGCCATATGACTTTATTTTATGCTGAATAAATTTCTCACTAGCTCACAGTAAACTGTCAGGTGCCAGACAGCACAGCAAAAGAACAGATCATGAAAGTAATTTCACTATTGCTCTTGAGGAAGTTTGGAAACTCTCACTGCTATGACAAGAAAATATACGCATATAATATACAAATATAGAATGTAAAAATGTAAAATGGCACGGTGGCTGCTGAAAAAACAAAGCATACTGCGATATTTCCAAATCATTTGGCTTGAATGTGATGGCTAATGTAAGAATTCCCATTCAGCTTAAGCAATATACCTTGGTGAGACACAGCTTTGTGTTTTGCCAGTGAGATATTGATTCATCTTTCACTGAGAAAGATAAAGATTTTGCTGGAAAAACAAACCAACATCGCCTTTGAAGACTTCAAGCAGAGACTGGACTCTCTTTGTCTAACTTGTTTAGTAACGAAGGCTGTGAAGAATTTTTTTATCTTTCTGTGCAAAAAGAATTATTCAATCTCCCTTTGTTACCGGCCCAAAATTATTAGAATTATAGGAAATATTGTTCAGCTCTAAGACACAATAACGGGGGAGCTCCACAAGACACTTATTTCATATACATCAGCCAAAATGTCTGTAGCGGCTGATCCTGTCGCAATTTCTAAGCTCTTTAATGAAGACACAGATAATATCCACACTTTCAATGACTGAATACTGGTTTTATTTCTTTTACAATATGCCTTTTTTCCCCACTGCCTAGTCCTAAAATTAGAACAACTCTATCTACGTATATGGAGTTCATGACATTGGCAAGTATGTTACAAGGACACGCTGATAAGCTCTCTGCTTGTAAATGTAATTCCTTCCTAATAACATGTCCTAACGAAGCAGAAACATTGATAGGAATTTCACTCCATGGTATATATCTTCCCTCTCAACTGCTTGATTTTATGATTTGATTTCAACGCACAGTCTTGCTGTAACTGTATCAGCCATTTTTTCCTCACATATTGTTGCAAAAAATTTTCAAACTATGATTTAAGAGCTCAATCCTGAGACAAGGTTGGAAACTGAGTGTCTGCATGTATGTAGAGATATAGATGACATAGATAGCAATATAGATATCGATATATCAATATACCTACTATATCGATATAGAGTCATAGAATCATTTAGGTTGGAAAAGACCTTTAAGGTCATCAAGTCCAACCGTTAACCTAGCACCGACAAGTCCACCACTAAACCATGTCCCTAAGCTCCACATCTGCATGGTTTTTAAATATCTCCAGGGATGGGGACTCAACCTCTTCCCTGGGCACCCTGTTCCAGTGCTTGACGACCCTTTTGGTGAAGAAATTTTTCCTAATATTCAATCTAAACCTCACCTGGTGCAACTTGAGGCCACATAGATCCAGGTATACGTACTGGGAAATACAGCAATGCGGTGGGGAGGCCTCAGGAATCTCTTTAAAGAAATGGCTCAAATCTAGCTGTCATTCTCTCCATCTCACGCACAGAGATTTGGAGAAATTGCTAAATACTAATTCTGTGAAGGCTGAAATTAGAGTTGATTTCAATTCTACACACAGAGATTTCTTTTTAAATTAGTTAATAAAAGATGTATGGAAGTGTGTTAAAACTAATAAATCCAATTTTAAAAATAAATTGATCCTTGATGATTAAATTGCGTATTTGAGAGCAGTAAAAATGTACATGTGAAAGAAAAATAATTAATACACTAAAATACTATTTCTCAAAATGTTCCTTCAAAGAAACTGTTTTCACGTCAATGTTAATCTCCCTCAAAGAAAGGTGATTGTGCTAAACCTGGACTGATTTATATGGCTCATCATACACTATAAAAATCTCAATTAATGTTCCTCATAGTACTTACAAGCTGCTCTTAAATTGCCTCCAAGATTGTAACAGTGAAAATCCTTGGGCGCAGCATTGCAAACACTCCTCCTCTTTAATTCTTTGAGAGCTGAAATCTTGAAAATATTTGCTCCCTGGTTCTGACAACACATGCGTGATTTATCTGCACACGCAAGACACCCCTCTTTCCCCCAGAACAGCAAATCGTTGCTCCCTAAAAGTTGTACCACAAGAGTACAAACACAAATAACACTTTTAATCTGAAAAGGCCATTACCAAAATCAAATTGATGTCCCATGGCTTGGATTAAACTTTATTTCTATTTTCTAGATGGAAAAGGGCAAGACAATAAAAGGGGAGATGTTTGACTGTACAAAGCAAACAATTTAGGTTTCCATCTTAAAAAAAACCCAACTGTTTCTATCCATATCTTAAATTTGCCCTCTGCGACTTGCAGTGTTCCCAGGCTCTCGATGCTTGGTCTCCGCAGAGTAGTGGTTTCCTTTCCTCTCTCCCTCCTATGGGGATCCTGGGAAACAGCCACTTTGGGCTGGAGGGCTCCCACAGATCACAGTTTAAACCAGCCCAGCCCTATTCCCTTTTTTCCTTTATAATCAACACCCCAGAGCAGTAAGCAATTCTGCACTCAACTTGCAATGAAAAAAAGGAGGTCAATATTTTGAAATATCTTTTTGTTGCAGCTGAAGCCTTTTACAACCAGCAATGTTAAAGTCATAAATAGAAACTCAATAAAGTATGAAATATAGTACGTTATGTTTAATTATGGGCATCTAAATTGATTGTCATTTCTCTCTGCAGGGTGTACTTTTGGGGTTTGGGTTTGTTTTTTCCATATGCCACTCACTTATTCACAGTAATTTACATGCCTCAATGTATCTCAATAGCTCCTTCACTAACAAGCATGACATCTCTCAGCAATAAAAGGTTAAAATTCACTTTGCCCTCTGACTATAACAGAAATACCTTTGCAAGCTAATGACTGTAACAGGCTGGTCTGTTCCCGAATAAACATTCTAGGGATTTCCTGAGGTGTTGTTTTGTTTTGTCTTTTCTTTTTTCCCCCCACATCTTATTAATTGAGGGAAAAGAATTTGGAGGGCACAGCCAGATTAGATGCTATTTCAGTCAAAAATATGTATATGTTGTTTTTCTATACGCTTTTTAAACTGAAAAAATACATTTACACAGCTTCTGGATATTCATTTTATAGAAAAAAAAAATCTTTAAAGCTTATCCAACTCATCTCCTTCTGCCAGCTTTCCTTGCCAACTCTTTCTTAGTAATGCCAGTAAATGCCAAAAAAAGTCTGGTTTAAACAATGTTTCTGTCTGTTGAAACCAAGAGAAAGGCACTTTCTGTAGAGATACTCGATTTAGGGATCCCACTTTTTTTTTTTTTCCTGCTGCTGAAAATGCACCCTGACCATGTCAGCGTGGGCAGAAGGGAGTGTGCAACGTTAAAACAGTAATGTGCTAGGAGTTGCTTTGAGGACAAAATTACACAGTTCCTCTCATTGGCTTTTCCCGCAACAGATTCATTTCCAGAAACTCCCCTTTCCTTTGAAAAAGGCAGATTCAGTATCTGCCAAGGAAACGGTCCTTTCTGGGGCAGGGATACTATGGCTGTTTAGATTAACACATCTAAGAGCTTTTGTCTCATCGTCACTTGCCAGGAGTTGAAGCAGACCTCCTTCAGCAGCGTTTCTTTTTCAGTACAAGATGTACTTGATGTGAAAACATCTAGGGAAAGATGATGGAATGGGTGAAGCTAAAGTAAATAATGTCATCTGAGAGACACCAGTGTAGGATTTCATCCAAGATTGCTGCCCGAAGGAGCCTGCCATCTCCAACACTCACACAAATGAAGTGTTCCGGAAAATAGCACCCACCAGAGTGCAAAAATTAGGCATCTCGATGAAGATCTGATCCTCCCCTAGCTAGGCAGCAGCTTTGACTAAAAACGCTTGCTCCTGTGCCTGTTTAAGTGGCCTCAGGTAACAAATACAATTCTCCTGAATATTAAAATTATCTATAGGCTTCGCTTTAAACACACAACGTAAAATGCTGCCACCTCAGGAGGAGGCAAATCACTCCGGACAGTGACGACTGGCTGGGAAGGGTTTGGCAGGTTCCCCCCCCCCAAAAAGACCATTTTTGTGCAGGACTCAAGTGCTCCTCAAAGGATGTGGTCAGTGGAGAGAGAAGGAGCAAACAAGGAGATGAACCCTGCCAAGACACCGCCCAGTAGCTCCTGGTGGAGGGTGATGGCCAGAAGAGGAAGGGGGAAGAAGTTCATTCAGCAGAAGCAAAATAAGGTTGAATCCTAAGGCAGGAGACACAGTAAGGGCAAAGGAATGAGGGCAGGACCTAAGAGCGCTTCATTTCCTGAGAGTGATTCAAACTTCAGAGGAAACAACATATTAGCATCCTGGGACTTGGGGCAGAGGATGGAAAGGCAATGACAAGGTCAGAGCTGGAGATCTAAACGGAGCTTAATGCATTCTGGTTTGCTGAGGAGCAACGAGAGGCGACGAGACCCCTCCTTGGATTGAGCGGCCCCGTCAAAGCGCCCGTGTGCGTCTAACTGCTGTGTCGGGGTGAGCAAACACTTCAGTGCAACCGGTATCACTAGCAGATCTATCATTACGCTGACCAGAAATACCATAAGCACCTCCTTGCAGGACAGGGATGAGCTCAAATCCGGTAAAATGCCTGCAGACCCTGGCAGCACCCCCACCGCACGCATGGAAACGCATCGCACAAATTATCACCAAATGCGTTTCGTCTCCAGTCTCACTAAGCTTCATCACTCCACCGTCTCTACAATGCCGTAAATTGCAATCGTTTTGTTAAATTAAGCTTTGAAAGCTCAATTATACTTTAAAATTGTGTCCTTGAGGAAAGACAGTGCACAAAAGGGACACACAATTTCCTCAAGATAGAAATTGAACACGAACTTTCTGCTACGATATCAAAATGATACAGATCATTTTTACCTCATCTGCACAAGCTTTTCAAAAACAACTGGCGGACTTTTTGGCAGTCATTTTCTTTCTAGAAACATAGCAACACTTTGAAATCCTTTTATTGTCAAGATATTACTACTGCTTATTATCAATCCTAATTATTTTTTTCTTATCAAGCTTTAAACTGCATATAACCTCTAGGATTTCTCGTTACAATTCTGAGAAATGACAAATGTTCCTATAGAAGAGGTAAATCAACTGGGGTTTGAGTAATTCATATTGAAATAGAAATAGAATTCAACAGCAAAGGCATCAGGCTTGTTAACAACAGGACTCAGTGGATCGACCAGCTAAATTTACCTCTTCAACCCTAAAATACGCCCTGAATACAATTCAATTTACTATGCTTTCCTGAGATAAGGGGCTTCGTCAGAGCATGTCACCAGCTCTCAGTTTCCATGGTCTTCCCCCGCTCAGAGGACTTTGGTCCTTGGAAAGGCCCCAGGTTCTCCTGCCATTACCTGCAAGCCCTCAAACGACTCCTTGCAGGAGCTGAGCACTCCGTGTACCGAGAGCACGCGGTGGGAGAGAGCCTGCTGTAGGAATTGCGCTGCGTTCAGTTTGACTCAAGGCAATCACAGTAAGAATTAAGAACAAGGGAGATTCTCCTTTCGCCTGTAAAAAAGACGATCACATGTTCATAGCTGGAAAGCAACGTATTATTTTAATCCAATACTGAAATTCATACCTTACGCTCGCAAGATCTGTTGCAAGAGACATGAAATAGCCAAGTATAAGCTAAATTAATTCAATATGAAAATGCCTCAGTACAAGCACTTTACAAACCCAGCATAATGCTGCATAATTGCAAGAACTTAGTTTTAGATTTTAATACCACGTTAAACGGTTGCTAGCATTAACGGCATCATTAAGATAAAAATATTTTTTTCCATTTTATTAGGGAAAGTATGATCTGTTTGTTTGTTTGTTTTTGAATACCAGCCTGAAAACTCATGTTAAAGAACATCGCTTCAGCCCCATCACCTTACGGAGGACCGTATGAATGGATTCCTCAAGCTCAAATCTGAGACACTACCTCATAGCTGATGGGTCACGGGCAGCAAACGCAACAAAGCACTTCTGCAGAGTCCCATCGTATACAATTGCTGGCAGAGGGAGGCCGGCTGGTACGGGGAGCCAGAGCTTGCCCAAGACTATTATATCACTGGCGATCTTTACTGGCCAAGTATGACAAAACTCCTCCCAACAGCTCAGCACGATACGAGCTCATGAAAGGGACTTTCACCCTATTGAGGGCTCCAAGATGCTAAGGGGAAGGGGGGTGTCTGGTGGATGGTTCATATAAAACTCCACGTTTTCTGTTTATTGAAGCAGCAATCTCTCAGTAATATCTGCTATTTATATTGTGCATAAGCTATTGCACAAAACTTTACAAACTTAACACACTGTATCACTTAAGCTAAAAATGAAATGGACCGTTTTCTGGGATGAATCCCAATTGCTTAACACTTCCCAGTATGCCCAAGCGTTTCAGGCAGGAAATGAATACTAGTATATCTCGTTGAAACTAGGGCACTGATTCAGTGCAGACAGTGAAAAGAATTTCCCCTACTCAATCACCAACACAAAGATTTTATTGGTGGTCCCAGCTCCAGGAATTTCTCAAGCCTGTAGCTGCTATGTAAGATCCAGCAAGTCCCTAGGACCAGGATACACCTACCGACGATTCTAAAAAATTCCATAAATGAAATGATGAGGTCGATCGCTTGGTTAAACACGGGCACGGGGCTGGCTGAGAAGCAGCAAACCTGTCTCTTCCATGAGGACCCCCTCTTGCACAGGACAAGGCGAGAGGGATGGCTTTCAGCTGATTTTGCTCATCCAGCGAAGCAATCCAGCCCTACTAGCATGGTCCCAGACATTCAACTGAGAACCAGAGGAGATGACACACTCCCTTTCCTAATAGCTTCCGTGCAAAAATTATGCTATTTCTGAATTCAACAAATGCAGAAGAGTTGTTAAATAATAGAGCATATTTGAACTAATTAGTCCTCACGGTGGCCCTACAAGGCAGGGGTACAGGTATTATAAAAAGCAAAAGAAATAACAGATTGTTTACTAGGCTATGAAATTAATGACTACCAGGTTACTAATTAAAGGCTCAAGGAGCAGATCTCCCGGAGAACTTTATCGAGGATTAGTGCCGTTCCTTACACCGCTGAGGCTGTCTGTGCCAAGCTGCATTCCCAGCTGATGACACAGCCTTAGCAGCATGCACAGCTCTGCCTCTTATATTCGATACTCATGAGTCATAAAAATATGGAGAGGACTATAAATTCTGTTTATGCCTCTCTCTCTTAAGATATGTAAAACAACCATGTAAAAGAGCTATGAAAGCTGTCCTCTCAGTCTTCAAAGACTCGTTTAAGCAGCACTGTATGATTCCTCTTAATACAATTGTCTGGAAGTCTAAACTTTGGTAATTATTTCAAACAAAAAAGAACAGCAGGAGGCTCTGTTGAAGGGAATATAAACAATTATCACTTGCACGAAGGCTATGCCAGTTATGAAATAAACTCGAATGGGCTTGCTCTTGAAAACACTGAGTACTAAATTAATTATCTGACATAGCAGGCCTCTTGGTTGTACTCCATGCATCAAACCCTAGATCAGAGTCACGCGAGAACAGCAAGAGGTGCAGCAAAGAGGGGAAATGTGAACCGGCACGGAGATCTTGTTAAATTGGGGTCTTTCTAATGGGCGCACCAAAAACTTCTTAATGATACTGAAGCTGGTGTGCACACCATAGCTCAGGATGACAGACTGGGCTATGATAGACTGTGCCTCTTCTGCCAGTTTAGAAGAGAAACGCAGTAATGCGAGGGCATAAAGGTGGGATCAAACGGGGAAGGCTCATCCCTGCTTGCCACCTTCGAATACGTTCTTGAATCTCCAGCATTATTCCTGTGACTTTTTAACAAATTTAAAGTTATTTCTTGTTCCTTCCAATGATTTTTTGGTTTGTTTGAATGGCAAAAATCCCTATTTCAGCAGGTATTGAGTTACACCCTTACAGTAAAGGCATGAAAAAAATGCAAAAAAGGTGAAAAGAATCAGTGTAACATCCAATACATTTGATAAATCGGGAGAATCATAAAGATAACTAACAACTGTCAGAGCACATCATGCTTTTACAGATAGTGGAGAATTTCACATTGAGGTTCAAGTAATCAGTGTCCAAAGTGACATACAGATAATCAAGATTCTGATGCTTGTTTATGAACGCAATCCGTAACACAATACTTCACGAATGAGGCAGGCAGAAATGCAAAAGCTACTTCTTTGCAAGCTCAATGAGATGCAATGCATGCTAAGCAGTAAAAAATGGTAATCTTCTGCCACTTTTCACGCAGAATCTTTTGAGCTGTGACAACCATACAGTTAAAAACCAGAAGAGATATGGTCTAAGTCTATATTTATAGCGGGCCTTCATCTTTATCTTTGCATTTCATTGCTAGAGTTTATATTCAAAGTATAACATAACACCAAGAAAAAAAAAAAAAAAGTTTTCCTACAAGAAAAGGAAATCTGTCTTCTCATCTTTCTTTTCTCCTTTTTTGAAAACTCTTCTTTAAGATTTCAATTTGCAAACCTGATTTATAACAGCCCAGCCAAAGGAAGGAAACTGATTCACACTAGCTCAGAATCTGGCCTTGAAAGCTTAAACTTGGTGAAGCAATTTTAATGTTCTCTGAATCCATCCCCCCCTCTCCCAAAGGAAAATGAATTTCTGATTTATTTGGATTTAAAAGTCATCGGTGTTGGAGTCATAGCTGTTGTTCATCAGGGAACCCTCTGCAGGTCTTCCCATCCTCTCTGCCCACCACGGGCATCTTTCTTTTCCTTTGCTTGTCTCTAACCCCAACAGCAACAGATCCGAGTCTCCTGGTGTGTGGAAAGCCATCCAGCATCTGCCACCGAACGAGAGGTCTAACTCTCTGCAAGGTGGGGGAGAGGTTGCTTTTCCAATATACTTTTTATATACTGAGGTCATTGGCAGTACTTTAAAAGAGTCAGGTGAGACTCACTGTGGGTTAAGGGTCTAATCCATTGACAGGTGTATTGTGTACACCTGCTTTCTCATAGTTAATTATTTTTAAGAAGTTACACAGCAAAATTTGCTCATTGTCCTCTATACATCACCCAAATTTAGTCTTAAAACCCAAATTCTCCGCATCATTTGAAAGCAACCTGGGCTGGAAATTTGTAAACTCAAAGCAACCTAAAGCACTTCAGGGCTTTCCAGCGTCTCACGTGGCTCTTCAGAAACCATGATCAGCTCCATGCTGCCTGGCTACAGGTCCTTCAATACCTGCCCACGTTCAGCTATATTCAAATTTGTCTTTACGAATGGCAATCGTAGCCTGACTGGAGCATACACCTATGTATGGAGCGGTTTAATATTGCACTGAGACAGATACAGAGATCAGAATTACAAAAGTACGCGCATAAGCATCAAAAGATGCAAAGCATCACCGAGTAAGAAAAGTTGCACCTAACTTGCTCGTACGCTTTTAGAAACCTCAGAGGATTAAATCTTTCAAAGCACTTGGTCAGCCTCATGATTATATTTGAGTCCTTGCAGGTGCCAGCAATGGCAGTATAGATCCTGCACAGCCAAGACTAGAGAAAGACCCCACACCTGAGTGACAGATGCCACAACCTGAGGACTCTATGTTTACTTGCGTAATTGATCATATCATATATGCATCAAATGCTTTCAATTTGCCAGAAACGTAATGCATTTTAAGATCTGGACTAAACCCTGGATACAAAGCCAACTTCATCAATGACTCTCTCACTCTTGGAGAATGAATGTCAGCTCCGGGCAATGCCACGCTGGGATCCCCCCAGCATGTCAGCTATTTCACGTCTGCCCTGGATGCTCTCTGGCAAGCAGTGTTTCCCCACGGTTACAACCTTTTAAGCAAGAAATGGAGCCAAGAAACCCTCAATGCCCACGCGAAATGCTTCCTGCCTAGCGCTTGTCTCTCCAAGAGAAGGCACGTGCTTCGGGCTCCGCTCTAACGCAACCAACGTTACCTGACCTACAGCTCCTGTGATGCAGGGATCTGGCACACATTAACCAGCGTGTGTCCCTAACAGGGTGTGAGGGTAAAAGCTGAAGCCAAACAGATGGTCCTCTAAAAATCTTCCCTAAAGTGTTCTGCGTACTAAAACATCACTTACCCAACTTTCATCAAACTTGGCTTGATTTGCAAGTCTCAAGCCAAGTTTGAAGAAAAATATTTAGCTGGAAACATGTGGGGAAAGGAGTCTTTTTCCTGCACTCGAATAATATAAAAATGAAACAATTTTGTTCAAACCTTAGAAAAATTTAAGAAAAATAGAACCCAACCCTCTTGGGTTTAAACCAAGCACTGGGGGAAAAAAAATCAACACAGAATGCAAAGTGATGAACAAATGAAAGAGAGAAATGGAAAGAGAACTGGAGCTATAATGTCTAATGACCTATCAACACATTCTATAACGCACACAAAATTTCAGCGAAGACGGAAATTACATCAGCACGGAACATGGGCAGCTATTGTTTGAAAGCACAGAGCAACGTTGCACAACACTTCGGGGTCCCGATTTCACTGCCACATGCCCACAAATGCAGTTACTCATCACTAGCCCTGACTAGCAACAACTGGGTACTCAAAATAGTAGCCACTAATTTTAGCGGCGTGTTCAAGATTAGCAGTGGACTATTATATCCAGTTAATAAAAGAATTTAACTGGGCGCCACTAAAATATTCCAACTGAAAATGATCTAGATTTTCTGAATTCAACAAAAGATGCCAGGAGAAATGTTAACAACCACTAACTAGATGAACAGCATCGTACAGTTGCAAAAACATACATGCATTTCCATAGTAACTTCTCTTAAGTATACGTATTTTATTTTTTAAATGTGCTTCACTATATAAAGTGTTTGCATGAGCATATGCGTCTTTTTAAACAAGAAAGAAGCAATAGCATTTCTGGGGTAATACAACCACAAGCAGATCCTGGTCTTGGTCTCTTCTAACTTCAACTTGGGGTGGGGAGGGCAGGGAGAAGATTGATCTGCCCAGTAAATGATAGGTTCTCTCCAGAAACAAAGCACTACACTTATACTTAGGGAAACCCAAATTCTTGAAATATAATTTGATTACATGTCTGATTTTAAAATTGGATTTTTTCCTACCATTAATTTGAACTGTCATTCTTTGGAAGTACCTAAATCATTAGATGTCCTTGAAAAAGTACACCCTAACTGTATTAAAGTAAAATCAGATTATAGCTAAGTAATTTTTTTTATTTTTTTTCTTCTCAGTAAATGTAATTTTATTGCCGCTGGTGAGCAGGTCTGTGTGTTTGTGCGATTAGGCGGTGCGACTAGTTTCGGCTTTTTTGCTTCTGCTCTGCACTGCATAGATGGCCCTCAACGAGAAAGTCATTAGCTTAATAACAATTCCTGACAGATTCTGAATGAGATATTCCAACAGATATTGCAGTGACTCCTGGGGTAAATAAAGGGACACTTTTATCTTCAAGATGGGAAAGAAAGAGTACGCGGCACTAAACGACTGTCGTGGTTTCTCAGGGACTAATTGTTAAGCGGGAGTATTTACGATCAAAGGATTGGAGAATGGGGCTATCATTGCGAGGCAATTATCTATACACAAATAACTTTAATACTTTGGCATTTTTATAACCGCTATGTTATTTATTTTACCATGTATTCTATCGCACTGCCATTCCCCTGGTTACAAGTGCACAGTACTTCATGCTTTTTTTTTTTACTTCGTATAAAATTAAAATAAAACGGAGGAAGACTTTGAAATGAGTTGAAGAACAATAGGTCCTATTTAACCATCAAATACAACAGTATTTAACTTCCGTGCTTTTGATCAATATTTATGTGACAAGCTATTCATTACTCTTCTCCTCTACCAGTTTAATGCTGTTGTTCTTCCCACAGCCTGATCTGCACTTTTGTGTATTTAATTTATAACAGTTTCCATGGAAAAGAAGTATTCAAAGAAAAAAAAAGTGCTGATACAGCACGTGGATCTTTCTACCAAACCACAAATCTTTTCTAATGTTCGTCTTAAACTGAAAGCAATTCTGGGAAACAAATTAATGATATAAATCACATTATCATTACTCACATAAAGATACTCTGTTGTAATTCTTTCAGAAAGCTACAGTGAGTAGCTAAAAGAACTCTATATGGAGAATGCCTGTTTCTAATTAAATGCTCTAAAAATAGAGTTGCACATACATCTAGGACCAAGCCATCTGTGTTATCTCTCTAAGATAAGCTATTCTACACCCACAATGATATCCCTTTCATCACTGCAGATATTCAAAAGTAGGACTGGCCCTTCTTTCCCATTTAGGAAGGGAAAAAGAAAAAAGAAGCAAAATTTTAATCCAGACAAGATCTTTAGAACATCAGATCCCTTGTTTTGAAATCTCTTTTCACACCTACTTCTGTCAACCAGCAGCATGATTCAAAACCGCGTCCCCCAAACGGTGGCAGCAGTCAAGTAGGATTTCTCCCTGAAACACTTTCCCAATGCAGCCCAGAAAGCTGTTTGTAATGGGCTGTCTGGGCTGTTGGCATTGCTTGTGGTTGATGGGTTTTGCTTGGTTTTTTCCTTTTTTTGTTGTTTTTTGGGTTTTTTTTAACTATTTAAAAAAAATAACTTTTTTCTCCTCATTCTGACACGTGAAAGAACAATATAAAAAGTAAGCTGGAAGAAAACTGGACTTGTTAAACCTGAGTTAAAAAGGTTGGGTAAGAGATTCCCATGGCATCTTTGGTGATAATAAACAACTACAACAACCTGTCTTGAGACTTCAAGCAGGAGACCAAGGAGACAGAAAACAGCGCTTTTCTCCTAAAAACAGCTACCCGCATTATCAGCCAATGTCTGAGGGGAAAAAAAGGAGGCAAGCTTATCAGGGCCTGTCAAGAGAGGGAAACAATCCCTGCTCAGTCAGAGCCAGTGATGGATTATCCCCTTGTTCGGCAAAGGGAAAGCAGAGGTGAAGGGAGACTCGCCCCCGAGTCCCTCCGCAGAACATGGGATGGCATTTGGGGGCCATCTCCCACGACGGGCTCCAGGTAATGCCTCAGGCTGCAGTCAACGAAGCACCATTATTTACACCTTTCCTTACAGTTCTTGCTGTCAGACTGTATTTAATCAAACAAACGTGTTTGTTGTATTTGCCCCTCCCTCGGTTTTGGGGCTGTTTTGCTGTTGTATGATATAATCTCAAGCAACGTATGTTAACCTCTTTAAAAAAGTATTCATTTCAACGAAAGACCTTATCCATTTTCGTAAATTATGTAACAATTTTAGACAGCAGACTCTCTACAAAAATATAAAAAACACGCTTATAACAGATACGATGAAGAAAGCGTATTTACTTTCCCCTAAAGCCTTCCAACTGTTACACGTCTTACAATAAAATAATAGGCAAAATGAAGACTAACCTTTGAGTAAATGTCATTTACCGGTCTCCACTGTTCTCCATTCAAAAGGAAGGGAACTGTTATCTCATAATCTTTTGACTGGTCCTTTGGCATCTGCTGTCTTGAGGACTCCAATTTGTTGTCCACATTCTCGCCTAGGGAGAGGGAGAAGCACTTCACGTTAGTTGGGAACAGCATCTGACAACCTGAACCTTATTGTTTAAGGGACCTGGCAGCATATTTCAAAAGGAAATAATTCAGGAAAAGAATTAAACATTAAAACATTGTCGGGTCATACTGTCAGTGTCAAAACCTACACAAATTTCTGAGAGAGCTGGGGTTCTGGGAGAGAAGTGTTGAGGTGACTTCCACTGTTGATTAGATGGTGCATTGCTGTAGCAGAAGACAAAGACTGCACATAAGGAGTAGAGATACCAGGATACAAAGTTAAGGAGTTGGGATGCAAGACTTAAATAAAAAAATTTGGAGAGGTATTTGGAGAGCACGAATATTTAAAGTGTTACATTAATAATCATGCTAGAGTTTGGATTCTTTTTTGCACTGAAGATGACAGCAGGGGGAATGGAGTAGGTGGCTGTCTTTTCAGTGTCATCATTAAGAGGGTAAGCAAGCTGCAGGGATTTAGAAAAGATAAGATTTTATCAGGACTATTTTTCCATAATTAAGGTAAAAAAATGGCCTTGATCATTCACAGAATCACACAGAATCACAGAATCATTTAGTTGGAAAAGACCTTTAAGATCATTGAGTCCAACCGTACCTGGCCACTACTAAACCATGTCCCTAAGCACCTCGTCTGCCCGGCTTTTAAATACCTCCAGGGATGGGGACTCCACCACTTCCCTGGGCAGCCTGTTCCAGTGCTTGACAACCCTCTCCGTGAAGAAGTTTTTCCTAATATCCAATCTAAACCTCCCCTGGCGCAACTTGAGGCCATTGCCTCTTGTCCTATCACTTGCTACTTAGGAGAAGAGACCGACCCCCACCTCACTACACCCTCCTCTCAGGTAGTTGTAGAGGGCGATAAGGTCTCCCCTCAACCTCCTCTTCTCCAGGCTAAACAACCCCAGGTCCCTCAGCCGCTCCTCATAAGACTTGTGCTCCACTCCTCAATCCCTCTTTTCCCCATCCCTCTTCCCAGATACAGTCGCACCGGATCAGATTCAAATCAGCGGCGGTAGGAGGGGGGACAGTGCCCCTCGGGGTGCAACTGGAGCCCTACGCTCCCTGGGGTGAACAAACCCTGCCGTTGCATGACACAGGCTCCCTAAGGGCAGACAGGGATCCCAGATTTTCCCTTATGTCCCTCCCATTTCTGCGGTGGGGTCAGCCGGTCCTCAACGCTCTGCAAGGTGGAGTTACAGCATGGATGTAACAACGCGGTTTGGGGTTCCTGAAAGCTCCAGGTTTACCGCACACAGCAGATTTACCAGCTTTAATCCTCGGTATTTTATTATCCCCCAAACGCTTCTCAATGCGCCACCTTACTCCGCTAAACATGGAAACGTGCAGTTCTAAAAAGTCTGAACTGTGTGCAACAAAAGACTGGATATTTACTTAGCAGCCTCAGCATTTCTATAGGAACACGTGAGGAGGTCACGAAGTACCGAGAACCCCGTAACATCAAGGATGCACATTCTCATTAGCGGGAAAAAAAAAAATTCTGGAAGAGTATATAAACTCTCACTGAGATAATGTTCTACTCCTACACAGTCAGATGACTTCGATTCATCCTACAATGTCAAAAAGCTATTTGCATGCAACATTTATCAAGTGGTTTTTCTCTCACTAAACATACTAATGGTATTATGCCTGTCAAAGCAGAGTCCGAAAAAACAGTATTGTAGTACAAGAGCTGGAAACGGTGTTGAGAATAAATCCTAACGAGAAGATAGGGATGGCTTCCAGGTGCCGTGGGACAGTCAAAATGCTGGCGGCGTTTGCCACGCTCTTGGCCTACCATCACACCGAGCCCTCTGGTGCACTTGGACCTCACGAGGATGAGACCTGAGTCTTCACAAGTGCTCTAGAAATGTGTCCATCCTCCATTAAGATGGAGAAAGGCCAGCGTTACGTGTCTTCCTCCTTCCCCACTTGGCCTTTGTGCTAGGAGGTGCAGAGGGAAGGTGATGGGGCAGCGTCTTAGCAGCTCAACCACGGCTCAGGGCTGAACCATTTTATGGGAGCGAGAGGAGAGCTGTAGGGTCAGAGCTGCCCACACAGCCCAGTGCTTGGTACTGCCATCCCAGCAACCTGCCCTCTCTGGTCACCTCCTAACACAGGATCAAGAGCTATGTTTTGGGCAGAATGAGCCCAATTTAGTCACCGCTAGAATTAGCCTAAACACATCTACACAGTTATTAGTGTTAAGCTGAAGTGAGAGGAAGACAAGTCCAGTATTTTCCAGCATGCTTTTAAAAATATGACACTTGCCCTAAAACACCAAAAAAAAGACTAAGATAAAAAGGTAAAGTATATTGGGGAGAGGAAAGTTGCCTGTTATACGGGTGTTCCTGCAGAGAAAGGGCTCTCACCCCACCCTCAGCGCAGCCCGAGCCCAAGCGACAGGGGTCTGGGAGTGTCAGCCCTTGGAAGGGATGCTCCAAACCCTGCCCACCATCGGGTTCACCCCTGTGGAGGCGTATGAGATACCATATCATCTGCCTGGGAGGGTCTAGACAGAACCTCACAGCTATTTATTCTGATTATCAGGCATGAAGCTCCCTGCACAAAACAGAAATTTATGAAGCATATCTCAGAGAAATGAGAAAAGTTTGGCTCTAGCCCCGATTTTTTTTTGCCTTGGCTCACTAGAGCAGTCTCAAGTATATGAATTAAATGATTCAGGCCCTTCTATTATTTGGTAGGATTTGCACTCTGAAAGTTTCATGAAATCCAAATTTTAAGAAACCCTATGAGCATAGTTTTCACCCCACGGATGCGTTGTCTACGTTGCTTCCACACAGCCTTATACCATGGAGCTGCAGCTAGATATCAGGAAGCATCGAAGTCTTTCTGGTACTCCTACATGTGCAAGTTGCCTTTCTTATTAATTCTGCAAAGCATTAACATCACAACATTACCCGAAACAGAAGAAAAAGGAGAGGGGGAGTGATCAGCATCTGTGCACAGATGTGTTACTCCCTCTTTACACGGTGTGGTCCAGAAAGTGCAACCGCTATAAAAATATCACGGGAAAAGGGAACGATATCTACACAAAGTGCGGTTCAATTTTGCCACTCCTATTCTCTCATGACAAAGTGATGCTTGCGGCGCATGACAAAGCAAGGTTACCACGAGCAAATTTAATCTTACACACATGCTTATTTATCTGCACATTGAAAATGCATATTGTGCAGAAGCGTTGATGGTCTGGAGACAGACATCAAGACAGGTTTATGGGCAGCAGTTATATCTTTATTGGAAAAGATAATTTATTTGGGGGAAACAAACCAGACAAGCTTTAGGGTTTGCAAACTCTTCTGAAGCCATAGCATTTATAAAACACAAGATCAATTTCTGCCTAGCTGCTTTCCTTCAGCCAAATATTTTGCTGCTTATCTGAATGTTTTTATTTAAATTATTGGGTGTGATAAAAATCACAGCTTCCTGCAGAAGGCGGCAAAAGCACCGCAGCCCAGTCACGGGGCCTCATTCTGAAGAGCACTTGGGCACATGCTTAAAGTTACGCACTTGCTTAACTCCCAACTGTCCTCAGTGCGATATATGCACGTTGCAGTTTCTTTCCCAAATCAAATAACAATGTTTTTCTGATTTAAGGTCATTATATTTATGTGCTACGTACATTTCTGAAAGACTACAAAATAAAGAAACCTGTATAACTGATAGGTAAGCTCTAGATCAGTCTTTAAATATAAAAGCAGGGGGAAGATAAAAAGGTAGATCCTTTAAATAGGATTCTGCAGCCTGATTGCAAAGCTTCAAAGGACACGTTGCAGAAAACACGGGATCACAGCCAATGAAGAGTGACCCACACATACCCGTCTGAGGTGGGAAAGATGACAGCATCTAAAGGGCCACTGAGCCCGACCGAACAATGGGATGCAGACAGAAAACATATGGGTAGAGGAAGACTCGAAGTCAGGAGAAAAAAACAAACCACAAAAAACATAAGAAAAGAGCCAGGCCAAAAAAATGTAGGTATAGAAATTGAAGTTGAAGTGTGCAGGAAACTTTGAAAAAATGGGACAAACAGATGTGCAGCCCCAGAGCAGCCCTGAGTCTGAGCAGTGGCGTGGGCTTGAGTAGCTACACAGGTTGGATGGCTGCTGGCAACCTCGGAGAGCCTTCGGCACGCACAGCCCTCGCCTCAAAGTTGGAAACACCGAAGAATTTATCCCAACGAGGGATGCTTCACCCAGTCTCTTGCACAACGGCTGAACAAAACACGGTCCCGGTTTTCTTCCGTTGGTTTCAGGCCACCCAACTCCGAGCGTAAGCACAGCCCTCCCAAAGAGCATCCGAGGAGCACCAGGAGAGGAGCGTGATGGGACAGGACTGGAGCTCGGTGCTAACGAAGGGTTTCCATCACCTTGATCACATCCCCCGAGCTCCCAGCGCTGCAGTTCTTCACGTGCGCAGACGTGCTGGTATTTCCTCTCTGCCACTCTTCATCTCGTTCACCCATTTTCATTAGGATTTCTTTGAAGCTGGAACCATTAGAGTTGTTTGCATTACATTAATAACGAGGCCTCTTCTCTACGGGGACTCTTGGTATTACAGCAATATAAATAGTGTAATAATTGAAATCAGAGAATTTAAATTTCGGTAACGTGTCATGAGAGGGGAAGAAAATCAGGCCATCTGTATTACCAGAAACTTTTATTAGACCCAGATTTCCTATCTTTTGTGTCACATGCACCTACTCACTCACCTACTTATTTTCCATTTCAGTGAAATTCTGTCCAGTTCTTCCTGACGCAAGCTCGTCTCCCACTTTTTCACATGAAAAACTTCACAGCCGTGTCTATCTGTTTTCTATTTTCAGCCTGCACCGAAGGTAACGCTTTTGATCCACGAGCAGCCCACAAGCTGATGTAGCGCCCTTTATTCTTTTTTTTTCAGTAATATAAAAGATACTTTGTACAAATAGTGAGACGAGTAGATGTTATCTGTCAGTGACTTTTGTGCGGCTTAAATATTTTTCATCTGCCATGTACTTCGACAACTTTTCTTCTTTGCACGGTATCATACAAGGACTTGTTGGCAAAGAAGTTAAGAACAGTTTTCATCTTTTTGCTTTGTATTTCAGCTCCTCCGAGCTCTGTGCAAAATAAACTCCAAGCATGCAACGTGACATCTTTGTTTAACAGCCGCTGCCTCCTGAAGAAGCCCAGACACACTTCAGATTTGCATTTACTTAAAATTAATAAGCTTTTAGTCAGGCAGTGCCATTTATTTGTCCTTACGATAAACAAAAAGGTGAACGCTCTCAATACTGAGTCTGGACTAAATAGGTTGAAGTGGAAGGAAAAAAAATAAAATCCTCCCCCAGCTGCTAGCGCTGGGTTTGCTCCCCGCTCCCCCGGCACGGCACAGGAGAGAGGAGCCAGACCGGGGGGTTTATAGAAACGGTCCATCCATTAACATACAGACTAACAATAAAGTATGATGCTGCGCTTCCTTCCCATGGTGGATGTGCACGTTCTTGGAGCCCCATCTGCACTTCTTGTCCCATGCACGTTAACGTGGTCCCATCAGGGCCCTTGGGTGCCCTTACAGCCCCAGCACCCTGCTGCAGCCTTCGGCCTCAGCCCCAGTGATGCCACTGGATGCCCATCTCCAGCCCATCCTCCAGCCCTGACCGCAGCCCTCGCTCCGGCTCGCTGCGCCCAGACACCCTTCATGTCACCCGCTGCAGTTACTGTTGAGTTATGGAAATAACAGAAGCAGGGGAATAAAAAAAGGCTAAATTAAATTAAAATATATTATCCTTGTGTTACCTTCTACATTACAAATGGGCTCAGAATTGTAAGTCACAGCCTTTCTACTTTTTCCTCCGCAACAAAACACCAATGCACCGGAATAATCTTAGGATAGAAAAGAATAATAGAACCGAGTAATCCTTCCGCAAACTGAAAACAGCTACTGGCACTGCTCCATGTCGCAGGGCTTTGGCAATGCCGCGGAAGACAGAAAGGCATGCTTTATTCATTTCCCTCCTCGTTTTCTTCAGCTTCCTCAGCTTAGCTCACAGTCAGTGGGATCCATGAGTTGGATGGGCCATTTCACAGAATCACAGAATCTTTTGGTTGGAAAAGACCTTTAAGATCATCGAGTCCAACCATACCTGTCCACCACTAAACCATGTCCGTAAGCGCCTCGTCTGCCCGGCTTTTAAATACCTCCAGGGATGGGGACTCCACCACCTCTCTGGGCAGCCTGTTCCAATGCTTGACAACCCTCTCCGTGAAGAAGTTTTTCCTAATATCCAATCTAAAGCTCCCCTGGCGCAACTTGAGGCCATTGCCTCTCGTCCTATCACTTGTTACTTGGGAGAAGAGACCAACACCCACCTCGCTGCACCCTCCTTGTAGCGAGGCAGGAAGGGCTATATAGGCAGCTGCCTGCTGCATTCACTGGACCATCGGTGATCATTTTTGTGGCAGGGTACTGAGGCATCCCCACGGGCTCTGCTGCCAGCCGCCTTCCCCTATAGCCCAGGATATCTGGGACTGCTCTGTGCCACCAGCCCCAGCGAGCTGGGCAGGAACCCAACAGAGCCACCCGCTGCCAGCAGGGACACCCCTCAGAGGGGAAAGAGCTTTATCCCCCCCATGGGTTGCTCCTCTCTCATGTCTTATTTGAGATGGTTCTTTTATCACCTCCAGACTCAAAATAGAAGTTTTTCACCCCAAATTACCAAGCTCGTACACTGAGAGAGGAGGACCAAGTGTTTGCCCTTCAAGATGGGGGTGAACTTAGGAAATTTAAGAAGGGGGCAAAACTGGGCAAGGAGCAGAGACTACCCACCAAGCACACTGCCAACCAACCAGGTAAAGGAAGGTTTCTACCAAGGTTCAGTAAGAAAATGTATTAGGATCAGTCTTAGCATTTCTATAAGCAACCTTTACTCGACATGCACAAGTGTCCTCCTGAAATCCAACGCTCCAAGTTAGGAGATGACATCTGCATGGAGAAGGACAGGAATATTACCAAAGAATCCAATAACTTGCAGGCTGGAGCGAAGGCCTGAAACCAAGTAGTACAGAATAGAGGGTCACACTCTTAGGGACCAGTAAGTTTTCTGCTCTAAGCAGTAATCTTCAAATGCAAATGACACAAGAAAGACCCGTTCATGCTATTCAGTACAACATTGATGTCACGTGAACCAAAGACAGCCCTGGATGGTGCATCAAAATGGGTGTTTCCAGTGAATATCAGGTATTGAAGTTACTCCTGAGAGTTACCGACGCAAGAACATCTGGAATACTGCAGGCATTTCTCCTCACCTGCGTTCACGAAAGATTAATTCAGCCTGGAGCTGGTGGACTGGAAATGCTGCCAGGGTGATCAGGGAAGTGGAAAGACTGAATTATGAGAAGGGAACTAAAAGAATTATTTTGCATAATCTAGAAAACCAAAGATGACAGGACCCGTGATTGTCCTTTAGCTTTATATACCTCTTGGTATTTATCTTGCCAGTGCTGATATATTTATAGATGGCAAGAGTATAAAGTGGCTATACATAAAGTTAGATAGGATTGCAATATAGAACTTCTGAGCAAAGAGGAACGCATCCAGCTCTTGTGCATCAAGGAAAAAAAAATTAAAAATCAACTTGCATTAAATGGAAATTGTTAACATTAGGACTCAGACTATATCATGCCAAAAAAAAGTGTCAACTATCCAACTATCTGGCCAAGGAGCGGGGATGTGTGCTTCCAGTCCTCTATTTCACTCCATCTTCCAGCAAAAGCCAAAACATTACCCAAGCTAAACATTATCCAGGCACAAATCCTGCTGAAACCACCTTCTAGAATGGCACCCATTCTGTCTGAGACAGGAAAAATAATAAATTGTCACTTATTCATATAAAACATGCAAATTGTAATAAAACCTGATAATAAATATGAAAATGCTGCAAAATAAATCAGTACAAGACTTCCAGTGCATATGGGTTAAAGAAAGAAAGCCCAGTAACTCGCATAGGGTCAAATAAGCAATAGCTGGCCTTAAAGTCAACTGCCCATCCGTCTTAAATTTTACACTAACCACCAGCTGAAAACACAGACGCCTTCTCAAAAGAAAGGACAAAAGTCAGAAACCACCACACTGATAAGGTACCTCCCATTATCCCACTAAGAACACTTACACAGCTTTAAAAAAGACAGCACATAACACGCCAGAGTCTGCCCTCATCTGTATGTAAGCACAAAAGTCTGGACAAGATTTGACTGGGCATAAAATAAAAATCTTCTCTCTTGCAGTAAAGTTCTTATTAGTTCAAAATCATAAATTATTTTTCCAACTAACCTTTGCACATCTAAGCAGTACATTGATTCTCTCTACAAAATCTAGTAAAATTAGCCCTTTCATGGCCTGCCTGGAAAGTAATTATTAAAATTAAAAAAAAAAAAAAGAAAGAAAAAGGCAAGCCACCTAACTATACACAGAGTTTTACTTGTTTGCTCACTCCTCCCCCCATTCCCAAACCCAAGACCTCAGGCGTTTAAGCACAAGTAGCTTTTGAAAAACTACGAATTCCATGGATCTTCTTGGGCTTGAATCTTGCCTTTCCCTTCACCCTGCAAAATTACGACTCGTGCAAAAATTTTTAATACATCAAAAGTCAGCAAAGGTCTTTGATAAGCCTGAGGACAGGCAACAGCAGGACGGCTCCACGCATTTCTGAATTTAATTTTCTGTTCTTTCTGCTTCTAAGGAAAAAAGATCCTCTCTCCAGCTTGACAGGTCTGTTAACTTCGAACTGATCTGCGGATGACTTCGCAGCACGTCCGCTTGATCTTTCCCACTAAGGAGCATCACGGGCACGGACTGCTCGGATGAGAAATAGGAGTTTGAGACGCGCTGATCCCCTTTAACTAAACAGCATTAAAAACATGCTTTTCAATATTTCAGTTTTATAATTCTAAGAACCGTCTCCTGTCATCGCTTGTTCTTGCGTGAGTTATTCCTTTCCTAAATCTAATTCTGCTGATGAAATAATCTGCGACAGGAAACAGTCCTCCCACCCCTCCCCCACGAAATCCCATAAACTCCATGGAAAAAGTCATGTGTTCAACATTTTCATACGGACATGGGACTGAAAGCTTAAATTTGAAGTTAACTTGCTGTTCTTCCCCACCAAAGGCTCTGCGGTCAGTGTCACTGCGCGACCAGCTGAACAAACTAATGACACGTTTTAGGGCGAAAAATAGCGAGAGAGGGGAAAAAAAGAAAAATAAAATGTTCATTGTGGAACATACCCCCTAAGCAGTTGGATCATCTTAATCTTCAAGCTTCTGTAATACAACTGTTGGAAGGCTCTAAGTTTGCGCACAATAAAGTGCTTTATTCGGGGAACCATATGACTCCATCAGTCATTCAAGCACATGTTTGGCACAGATTGAAAGTGAAAAGCATAGCTAAGTCAAATATTTCAAAACTGAACTTGTCTTTCTAACACACATGGTTTATATATTGGTGTAATATCTATATAACTTTTCAGTTCTCATATACGGTAATGTCATGGCTAAAGTACAAAATTATGTCTACTGCGCTAGGCAGCACTGTGCTTCCTGGGAGCCAACACGTGCCAAAAAGCCATTTACTAGAAAATTAAAAGGGAACTATCGCACTTGACAGGTCCTCAAGAAAACTGTAAAAATCTCTTTTGTTCATTCTAATTCTTGAATGTCTAGTTGTCAAATCAGGATGCTACACCAGCCTTCGCTAGAGAGCTGCGCTGTAACAAATCCAGGACAGCCAGTTCCTTCCTCATCGTGTTCCTGAGATAGGTCCCCTCTGTTTGCAGATGAAATATTGCTCATCATACAGAGTTACTCCTGCTGATGCAAATGCGATTAAAGCAATCTTGGGAGAGCACAGTGTGATTAAAGCATAAGTAATGCGAGAAGGATTTGGGCTCTCATTATACGAAATACATATTGAAATGCACTCAAGGAAAGAAGCCAGTATATCTCAATATCCTCCCTGTTCTCGAGAACAAAATGTGACAAGTGGAGTTTTGAGAACAACATTTGCCATTGACTGCAGGAGGGGGCAGGGAGACTGCAGAACATTTCAAATAGTGAAAACCAAGCTTTATTACGTGTATAGAATATATACGTATACTATATTTGGGAAACAGCTGTCCAGCCTCATTTGTGATGTTGTTATGTTTGACTGAAGAATTACTATTCAGGACCAGCCCAAAGACAGAGTTGTCTTTTTTTCCTAGAAGGGAACACTTCAAAAAATGAGAGGAATAAAGCAGCGAAGCATTGAACCGGAGGGCATTTCAGCACACCGGGTGGTGGGTACGTATTGAGAGGTCCCCCCCGTGGAAGAGCTCGGCGCTTGGAGTTCACAGAAGAGGGCAAGTTGTGAATGCAGGATTCAAACTCAAAGTCGCTTTGAAAAGTAAGTGACATAACAGCTTAGGAGGACTTCTGTCCTCTTGCTGCAAGACCTGTTTTAAGCTTGCTTCTTTTCCAAGTCCTGATGCACACCATATAAATTGGCCCAGTCATTCTTTCTCGTGAAAACAAGCAGGGCAGGGCTAACAACAGGTGAAAAATATTGATGGTTGCACAATCCTGTTCCCACAGGTATTTCCAGGATGCCATAGTGAAGGACGTCCCATCTTAACTCAGCTTCACCCTAGCATCATCCCAGCATAGGAACTACTGGGGCACATCTGCTTCTTCCCAAACTGCTGCTCCTTCCCCAAAGGATCCCAGTCCCAGAGATTCTCATTTTGATTACAAACTCAGCCTCGCACGCTTCAGCATCAGCGAGGCAGCACCTCACAAAAACACTTATTCGAGTAGAGAAATAATAACCTGTGCTTTACAAGCACAGGCACAACTAAACCACAGAGCTCCAACGTCAAAGAAAAAAGTACTGAATATATTCACTTCCCAGCAACGAGTCCACATAATCACAGGAAAATCCAGATCTAGCGTTATTCTCCAGCTCCTCCCCTCCAAACCCTCAAGAAAGGCTACTTTCCACTGAATGAAGTTCAAAATTACTCCCCAAAATACAATTTCCTCGCGGTTTTGTAGAAGGTACAGTGCAATCCTTTTCTCCAATGATTTACTAGCTTCCCTCACTAAGTACAACAAATCCTTAGCATAGCTGTATTGAGGGATGTTCCCTCCCAGACGCAATCATCAGTGAAAAAAAACTATCGAGTGAGAGTTTGAGTTGTGCTCGTCACATGCGCACAAATCACTCATTCAGACGTTCTCTGGGAAATCACACCGAAAACACGGCAAATCCAGCTGAAGCAAATTTCAGTATTAATTTAGGTAAACGTGCAGGGGAAATGATTTGTAGTTCTTGCCCAAGCCTAGCAAATGAGCTACTGGGCTGGGGAGTTAATATCCATCACGCGTTTTTGTTTGTATGGGGAATACCTGCTACTCGCGTTACACAACAGCAGAAAAAGAAAAATTAACCGCACCTGTACTAACATAAGCCGTCACCAAAGTCTGTCTTCCCATTTTTTGAAACACGAATGAACAAAAAACTTAGAGCTACTTAATGTTCTTGAAGCCGCCTACCCTGCTCAGGTTTATGTCTGCGACCTTACAACAGATGCCACCATAAGCACTGGGTCAGTCCATAACTCCTGACCTTCACAGACTTCTTCAGGAGATGAGCTACAGGAGTAACGAACATTTATTTTTATTGTTTCCTCAGGGCAGGGAGAACACCCAGGATATCTTCCCAGGTCACTAACACAGCTTAGTTCATCTAACCTACACATCCTCCCATCCTGTCAAGCAGGTTTTAAATGAATAGCACCGAACGTCAGCGCCAGGTTGTACGAAGGAGCCAGATCCATGGAGGTGAGACAATTTACCCCAACCGAGGATCAGACCCACAAACAAGGAACATACACGACACAAAATAAATAGACAAGCTCCTTCTTTCTAAAGCGTGAAGATTTCTTCTGCAATGACCCTGCACTCTTACCTCAACCACAAGTGTTCACCCAAAGTGTCTCTTCAGTGGGGTGCATCTTCCTCACTTAAGAGGCAATAGATGAAGAAATAAATACTATTTCACTTGGAATGTTTACCTCATGCTTTAAAATCCGTGTCAAAATCCAGGTTTTTAACCTGGATACAGTTTTATGACCTCCAATACAAAAAGGAACATGGACCAGAAGTGAGATGCTGTATCCTCACTTTATTCTCAGCTATAGCCCTGCCACCGCAGTGCTCTCAATGGCAGGAAAGGAACGCAATATAGACTTAAATAATCTGGACTGAAGAGTTGTCCTCCTCAAAGTCTTCTAATTGTCGAAGTGACAGAGGATCTTCAGCACACTACCGTCGCTGCACACAGACAGCGCTGCTGAATAAAGATATCAGAGAAGCTCTGTTCCACGCGTGGTCAGGCCCATATGCTCACCTTATTAAATGTAGCATTACGGCAAAGTCCAGATTTTTTATTTTTTAAATTCTTTTTTTTTTACATGACTATATCAAAACACAATCCCATAAACACTTGGATTCAGTGAAGTTTATATTTCGATATATCCTTCCAAAGGTAAGCAGTGGTACCTGAGGTTATTTCTTTTGCTTGATCAGCTGTTTTCAGACTTCGAAAACATTAAATAGAAGCAAGAAAACAGCAAACTTTCCCCACTGTCAGAAGAAGGTTTTTCACGTAATGCATATAACATATATTATTATATTGCATTTGTAGGGACTGCCACAGTTCCTCTTAACAAATATCTCAGAATAAACTAGTGTGCTGGGTTTGGCTGGGGTAGGGTTAATTTTCTTCACAGCAGCCAGTATGGGGCTGTGGTTTGGATTTGTGCTGGGAACAGCGCTGATGACACGGGGATGTTTTCGTTATTGCTGAGCAGTGCTGACACAGAGCCAAGGCCTTTTCTGCCTCTCACCCCACCCCACCAGCGAGCGGCTGGGGGGCACAAGGAGCTGGGAGGGGACACGACCGGGACAGCCGACCCCAGCTGACCCAAGGGATGTTCCATACCATACGGCGTCATCCTCAGCATATAGAGCTGGGGGAAGAAGAAGGAAGGGGGGGACGTTCGGAGTGATGGCGTTTGTCTTCCCAAGTCACCATTACGTGTGATGGAGCCCTGCTTTCCTGGAGATGGCTGAGCACCTGCCCGCCATGGGAAGCACTGAACGGATTCCTTGTTCTGCTTTGCTTGCATGTACAGCTTTGGTTTTACCTATTAAACTGTCTTTACCTCAACCCAGGAGTTTTCTCACTTTTACCCTTCCGATTCTCTCCCCCATCCCACCGGGAGAGAGTGAGCGAGCAGCTGCGTGGGGCTTAGTTGCCAGCTGGGGTGAAACCACGACAACTAGTTAAAGATTCTTTTGTGCCAAATTCTGCATCCAACTTTTTATGCCTTGCTGTGTATTATCCAGTGTGGTTAACAGGCCATGAAACATTTCACTTCTTGCCTTATTAGATCATATGTTTTGGACAAGAAAGAATGTGTTCATCTAATCAACGGTTTCGTCATCTTGAACTTGTGAGTGGATAACCCCCCGCCCCCAAGCTACCAAATACTTCTCATGCTAGCTCCAAGTCATGGAAAGCAGCAATCTCATTTATATGAGGTGTAAAAAATTAATAATACAACATGAAGTGATTTAACAGAGAGGTCAGCATTTCTGATTAGATCATGCAGTTGATCGAGCCACTTTCTGAAACACTGATGCCAACATCACACTGGATATCAATGTAGTCTCAAACTCTTACGTGACGCTAAAAAGGGAAGGGTCAACATCCTGGAGCAGGGGTCTCCTAAGAATCAACACCTTCTCTCAGTTAGTGTGATCCTTTTCTCAAAAAGGTAAAAATTTAATGCAATCGAAGTGCTTTGCTCTGTGTTAGCCAGAAACAAAAGGGATTGCCCTTTTGGACTGCACTGTCCTATCAAGAACCAACTGCAACCCTCTAACAGACTTACTCAAGCCATGGATTTTTAATTTAGTTTGTCATAGATTTGCCCTGGAGACTCAGCAGGGCCTAAGAGAAGCCTCTGCAGGTGTGATTTACACCTTCAGCACTATAAAATTTTGGAGATGATGTGCTTTTGTCCTAGGAGTAACCTGAAAAGCTACTTGAAATGTAAGTACAAGGTGCATGCAACATGAAGAGCAAATTCTGAGATGATGTCGAGTAAAACACAAGAACTTGCAGAGGAAAAAAAGCCATCAGAAAAAAAAAAGGATTAAGTAAAAAATCCCTCCAATATGAATAGCATGAAGGGCCTGGCATCGTAAGCAGGACTGGATGCTGCGTGAGATGCAGAGCTGGGGGGAGCCTGCTGGTGTAGCAGAGCTTGGCCATGTAAATGTAGCAGTATTTAATTGCAGACACCATAGAAATGTCGCTCCTTGGTTTGCACCAACTCTCACAGCAAAGGTCAAGGCAAACCCCACCCCATCAGCCGTCAAAGACGCGGTTTCCAGAAGTCAGTGTCGGACAGGAGCCTTGGCAGCAGAGGCTGGGCTGTTAAAACACCCTGGACACGCACACGTGGGCTGCTCCGCCGCCCCGCGCTGGCCGTATCCTGCTGCCTGCCCGGCAAACGGAGCTTGCGGCTCGCCATTCGCATGCAACACCGCAGCCCTGGAGCGCAAACAGTACTGCCCAAAAGGATGCACGTGAAGACTAATAAAACGAAGCCCAGCTGGACTCCTTGGACAATTTGCACTGGCGACGTGAGAGATGTCAGAAACATAGGGACCGCTAGTGATAAATCTGGATTAGGATATGCGAGGTCTGAACAAGGCTGGTGGAGGACCAAATAAGCCTCTATGTGAATTCACCCTTTTTAAAACAATTTCATGATCGATAGCATTGGCGGCAGTGGACACCTGAGTGGAAGTAACATGAACACAGCCCTGATCTGCTGCGGTCACGCACACGTTGTTAGAAAAGTGCCACCGGGGCAGCCTCTGCGCTGCGAGCAGGATGAAAAGCAGCCCAAAACGTAGCCTGTCAATCATGAGTTCAAGGATGCTCTGTGGGGCTGGATGGAGACCTTTCCAAAAATCTCAAGGAAAGCGAGAGATGAGAAGCTCAACAAAACACCAGCAAACAACCCGGCAGCTCCCCAGCGAGGAGGAAAGTTAACGACGCGAAGATGATTCGAAGAGTGGGCACAATACCCTCAGCTGGTGTATCCTGGCACGGAGCTGTGGAGCCCCACGGACAGGGACAGCTCGTGCCAGGCTATCTGCAGGGGACCTGATGGGGATAATCGTCAGACAAGAAGGTGATTGTACACAGACCGTAAATATCTGCCGCAAACGCTGGAACAGTTTGGAAGAAGACAGGATTTGGAAGTGAGCTCTAAAACACAAAGTGTGTTGGAGGGATCAGTTCTAAAGCGAGAGACAAGGAAGGATTTCTTCTTCTGTCATTTATTTCCATCGCGGCCAGTGCTGCAATCAGTAACAGAAATAAAATCTGCCAGAAAGTTATTTTAATTGAAGGTAAAGAACTCTCGACTGCAATTTTAGGATTTCCATTTTTCCACCGTTCTTCCAGCTAACACCTAATACCCAAAAGAGATTTAAGAGTTTACACACACACACTAATTTGGAGTTTACCTTTAGGCACCATCACTTTCACTGCCTGCCCTGCAGATACAGGAAGGCCTTGACTCTGCGAAAGGCTTATACAGATGTAGATTTTTAAGGCATTTGACTAAATCTAGAATATTAGACCTTATCCTACTAGATATTACCCTCCATTGGGATAGCAAAGCTAATTTTGCTTTGTTGAGGCTGGTACTTCAGTTAGTCTTCCTTTCTGTCCCTGAGGTCCTTTAGCCAGCAACCACGAGC
Organism: Balaeniceps rex; assembly: GCA_013401315.1. Lineage (NCBI taxonomy): Eukaryota > Metazoa > Chordata > Aves > Pelecaniformes > Balaenicipitidae > Balaeniceps > Balaeniceps rex. The sequence goes on along the minus strand of VYZW01042916.1, from coordinate 136,094 downwards.
TAACAATACTGAAAACTGGAAAAGGCAATTGTAAAGCCATAAAAATTGGAAAGGAAACTAAAAGCGAGCGGCAAGGCTGCTTTTAACTTGTCTACCTCATAGCCTGATAATTTCTGTTTAATATTAGAGCTGCTACTAGGGCAGTCCCACATTATGCGTGTCTCTTGTCACATTTCAAAACCGGTTTTCAAGGCATATCGTAGCTTAAATTTCTGTCCTAATCACTAAGCATGTGTTTATGTAAAAATTAGGATGTCCTGGCAGCACCTCCAATCACTAACACCGGGCCCAGAGCAGTCGCAGCAGTAAAGCCAGCTGAGATAGAAGTTTGAAAGCTTCAAAACGCCCGGTGGAGACGCGTGCCAGCACGGCTAAGAGGACTTTTCATCACCGGGCAGCTTCGCCGGGTCTAGAAGCACGCGGCTGTAACTTTCAGCACCTCTGCGACCAAGAAAGCAGCACATGCTCTGGCAAAGCTAAAGCTGTTCTCTACTTCCACAGGAAAAAAAAAAAAAAGAAAGGAATTAAAGGAGAGGATGCTCGCTGAGCACACCGGCTGCGGATGCAAAAGAGCAAGTTACAGACACGTTACAGAAAGAAGAGGAGTAGGAAAGACGTAGCAAGGCAAACCCCAAATCCAGCTGAGCTGCGAGGGTCAGCGAGCACTGCTGTTGCTCAAGCTTAGACATTGAAAGACGGGCACCATAAAGACGAGCAGCTGACACAAACTTTACAGAGAGCTTAATTAATCAGAGCAGAAGTAACCTTAGAGCTTCAGCTTGGCTCTTCGGGAATCCCAAAACACAGGCAACAGGATTTCCAACCCCACCTACCATTCTGCTCCCTCATTTGTATGCTGGATCTAAGTTACCTGCAGTTTGCCCTCTTATTTTATTGTAGGGACAACTACTTCGAGGTATGTTCGTTTCTTCATTTCTGTCATAAATGAATGCTTGAAGCATCTTACCCCAAACTTTCCTGCACGCGTAGTCGAGTTCACCCTCTGTCCTAGCACACCTCCAAAACATGGAGGGGCCTGGCCACGCACACTGGCCCCCACGCTCAGAGAAGGGGTACGTGCTGCCTCGACCCACACAAACCCACCCTCGACCCACGCAGAGGGAACAGCCACGGGGGAACTGGGGACCTATTTCTCCTCATCTACCTAAGAATTTCTACGACCTTTATCCCCAATATGCTGATTTGGTGTAAATACAAATGTTGACGAAGAGAAATTAAGACCCCTCACAAAGGCAAAGCAAAGCTTCAACTCCTGTTAATTCATTAACGTAAATCCTAGGTGCTCGATTAAATGCAACAACTTGCTCTGTCCACCCAGGGATTTCAGTGCGCCGGCTAACATGATAAAGTATCTCTCTATCTTTCTCTTATCAAGTCCAGAGCCGAAGTCCCGGTGAGAGTCGCTGCGCATAGATTTGGAGACAAGCAAACATTTACAAAGTTTAAAGTTACAATGAAAAAAAAAGACCCATGACAAGAGTTTGTAGTAACACATAGGGACACATGCACTCTTCAGCGCTGTTACATGTATTTATACAAGAGAATCTCCCTTCCTCTCTCACATAAAATATGCATTGTCAGCTGCTGCTTAATGAAGAGGACAGGGCCTGGGCCCTCCAGTGATTCCTGAATAAGCCCCAGACTTGCCGTGCAAAGAGACAAGTCACTTTTTCTAGGCTGTTCCCCCATCTGTAACGCGGATAGCACAGAGCCAGTACTGCAAAACATCTTTCAAACTGGAGCCACCGGTCCCTGGCTTGTGCTCACTTTGAATGAACACAGTGGCGAGTAAACTTGTACCCAGCAAGGACGCTTTAACCATCGGGATTTGGCTTTTTCAGGCAATTCTTCCCGGCTGGAAAGAGTCCGAGTCTGACAACCCTCTCAAACCCCGAAATCAGCTGCTGCCCGCGGGTGGCTCTTTGCAGGGGACCCTCCGGGGAGAGCTGCTCCCCGGGCCCTGCCTGCCGCGGCGGGGACCCGCAGGGCACCCCTGCCCCAGGGCACCCCCGCCCCGGGGCTCCGCGGGACCGGACCCCCCACCGGGGGCAGGGGCGCCGGCGGGGTCGGGGGGTGCCGGGGGCTGCAGAGCGGAGTTTTTCCGGGGAGGGCTTGGAAGTCCTCAAGCCGCGGAGCGGAGCGGGACTTACGCAGCCCCAAGCCGGCATGGCTCCGCGTCTCTCCGGCCGGGACACCCCCCCACCCCCGCCCGCCTCCCGGCCCCGCACCGCGGGGCACCGCGGAGGAGCCGCCGCCGTCCCGCGGAGCGGAGCGCTGCGGAGCGGGGGAGGCCGGGGGTGACGAGGAGAAGCGCGGCGGGGGGCGCAAAATCAGTGCCGGGGGTCCGGGGCAAGCGGCCCCCGCGCAGCCGGGTGCGCCTACTTTGTTAGAAGTCCTTTCTCTCTTGCTTGTCCCCTTAAAATGGAGTGTCGGGCGAGGAAGCATTTCAGAAAAATGTCTAGCTGTATATCGTTAACTTACCTTGCGCTGTGGGTGATGCTAAAAGGAGCCAGCTGAGGCTGAGCAGCAGCATGGAAATCTGGGCTGGGGGGTGCGGAGGAGGGAAGCGCTGCTGCTCTGCATGGAGACGCTTTGACATCTTAGCCCAGACTGAGGGAGACAAACTTTCATCAGCTGGGGCTGGAGAGCAGCACCATAATATACAGTTACAGAGAGGAGCGAGCTGGGACTCAGGATGTGAGAGATTTCCTGCATGCAGTTAACTCCAAAACCCCTCCTGCTCCTGCATGAGCTGCTGATGAGCTGGGCTCTGCTTTCTCAGGAAAAAGGAAAAAAAAAAAAAAAAGTTGTTTTGTTTGTTTTTTTTTTTTTTTTTTTTTTTTTTTAAAGGGGTTTGGGGCGGGGTTTTTTGGGTTTTTTTTTTTTTTTTTTTTTTTTTTTTTGGCAAGGAAAATTCTGTTGACCGTTGCAATAACCGAGCAGCCCATCCGTGCTGGCTTGCGCTCACCGCGCTGCTCACCATGGAACAAATGAGCTCCGCGGCCGCCCCTCCGCGGGGTCCTACCACCCGCCGCCGCGCAGGCAGCGCCGAGCACCGCGCGGGGGCGGGGGCACCCCAGAGCCCCCCGGTCCCCGCAGCGGCTCCTTCCCCCCCTGCTGCCAAAGTTCCCCCATTTCTGCTGCACACGCAGCCCTGGCTGCTTCCCCTGGAAAGTCATCTGCATACGTTAGAGCTCGGGGATTATTTATTGGTTTCATAATTATTTTGGAGTTGTTTCTGGTGCCTCCGACTTATTTTATATTGTTTTTTTTTTTAAAAAAAAAGGAAAAAAAAAAACCCAACACACCCACAGAGTTGCCAGATGCATTTTTTAAAATCTTCCTCATTCAAATTATTATTACTGACTGTCTGGGAGGATAACCAAATACAGATTATCTATTCCTTAACGCACCACCAAAATACATAGAATGCCCACACGTTGCGCAGAATGCTAGAGCAGTAGAAAGAAAGATCCTGACCCTGTAGAGCCTCATAGAATTTTATTGTGCGGTTTTAATTTATTAAGATTCTTCCCGAATCTCACTGTTTGGATATTGATACTTAATTCTGCAGATTGACCCCATGTTCCTTGTGCATGAATCGGTTGGCAAAACTGGCCTGATATGTGTCTGTACGTCAGAAGGCACAATGGCCGTGCAATCCCACTTTTGAGTTCAAAAATTGATTTTGGAACCACGGATTTGGGTCTGTTCTGGAGCAGAGGCTGGTAGCTATTCTCAGTGATCCGGACTATGCCTTTCCCCAGCCCAGAGGATAAATGAGCCAGCAGAAACCCAATGGGTGCAAAATGCTGCGGTTCCCAAGCTGGAGCCCTGCACCATGCCCGCTTCGTGCCATGGAGAGCATCTCTGAACTGCCCCGGGGAGACTCAAATCCCAAGGATAACAGTGGTAACATCGGGTGATCTCAGCACAAATAAACCTGGACAAGAGCTGGGATCATGAAGCATATGCAGAAAGGCCTCTTATCCGCTGCTTTTCTTCACAGTTAAAAAGCACATTTTCTCCCCTTACCTCTCCACCCAAAAGTAGACCCATGGACTCACCTCGGGTTGCTCTGAATTTTGAGCTCTGTCTACATTTACCCCTCAAGTCCCACCTCAGCAGCACACATTTTCTTCATCATGCCCCTTCCCTATCCTTGCGAGCAGTCAGGGATTATCCTACATATAGCTTTAAATACCCAAATGCTAAATTTTCCCCACTCACCCATTATCAATTACATCTTAACAGCTACAGGCAGTAACATTTCATCCCTTAAAATACAAACTAATGAACCCTACCGACTACCTCGTTAAGGACACACGTGCTCCACACAGCACATTCGCTAAAAATGTTAAATTAAACCAGACAATTCATTTGTGGAAGGCCACCATAAAAGCCATGTAAACATTTTTATCCTTTGAAGGTATTTTTGCCATTAAAAAAAATCAGTCAAGGGAACTAAAGACTTCTAAATAGAGTTTTGGTAATCCCACATGGCTTTTCACTTGAATGGTAGCATTTTTATTTTGAGTAACGATATTTGCTAATGGAGAATGTGGAGCCAATTATGTCTTGGTCATTCACTAGAATGAATGCACCAGATATTATCAGAGGTCCTCCTCTTCCAAAACTTAACTAGAATGGAGCGCTTGCATTTTACCACACTGATTTTATGGGCTTGAAGTTGATAAAATGATAGTTTGTCACAAAAGAGCCCCAAATATTTTATTAACGACATCCATGTAGGAATGCTACTGCCTTACAGTTACCTCCGGCTCTGGAGGACAATGGTACAATTTCACAGCAGTTTCAAAACTCTTTTGGAAAAAAAAAAAACCCTGAAGGAAAAGGGAAGTTGATCTGAAGCGCCCCTGCTTTGCTATTATGTGCATAAGAGAGGCCAAACCTTGACTTTTCATTTCTCATGTCAAACCACCTCCCACAATTAGTTTTACAAGGCTTGGTTTATCCGCTTCAGACGAACAAGGCTGAGTTTCCCCGCAGGAAATGAAAATTGCATCCAGGTTGCGTGGCTGCTTCAAAGGGGGCCACAATCCCGATTCTCCAGGTTACTCCCGCGGGCGATGGCTCTCCATCCATCCATCCATCCTTCCCAGCTTTGTTCTTTAGCACTGTCAGGGGAAGAGGAAGGTGGGGGGGGTGCTGTGTGGAGGTGTCTCACTGCTTCTGGGGCTTTCTTTACCTTTTTATCTTTTGCTACTGCTTCTTTATGCCCCCCCCTCTGTTTTTGTCCTCCTTATCTTCCTTACTCTATGTATTTAGTTTTTCCTTACTTCAACCACGAGTAGCTTTCCTTTCCACAGCAGGCACTCCACTCTATGCTACTTCAGGGCTATCCTGCAATAGAAACAGCGTATGAACAGCTAAATAGTCTTTTTGCCCTTTATTTTTATCTCCTTGGGAGAGGGAAACCCAACACGTTGCTATTTTCTTCTCTATTACTATAGACAGAGGGTGGCATAGGCTGGTGGTTTGGTTCGCACTCAGCTTTAAGCCTCAGCCTCGGCGGGAGAAGCAAACCAGCCACCAGCTACAGACTGAAGAGCGCAGATCCCACGGCGGTAGCGTCGCTGTGCTTTGAGATGTGTGGATGAAATATCTCACCCTGCGGCAGGGGGTCACCTGTGGCTAGAGGAAAGACGAGGGAATGAAGCGACAAGGATCTCTGAGATCGTATCAGGACCCCTCTTCAGGCATGTCTTTCAACTGCATCGCCCCCCGCTTCCCCTGGAAGTGGTTTGGAAACATTTAACGTGCCTCTTTCAGCAGGACCCTGAGAATTGGTAATGCTTACAGGGTGCTCAGGAACGCGTCCTGCATTAATCGCTACCTCTTGTCATTCACGAAGCAGGGCTACAGCTACGCGTCCTTGTCTCTCCAGCTCTCACACCCGCCTCTGGCTTGTGTCGCTGTGCCGCTTGAACGGGTCAAGCTGAAGTAGCTTAACTTTCAGTTTGCATTTACGTACGAAAATCGTTTGGTGTGAGGAGCACTCGTGATTTTTAACAGTTAATATCTGACTGTATGACCATACAGGCAGTTGGCTTGGATGCTGGTTATCAAATTACTAATTCATGCAGGAGCTTTAGTTCTCATAGCACTGAAAAGGTCAATTCAGAAGAGAGCAATATGGAAGAGGCTAGCGTGGAATAACTTACCTGGAAACAAGCATAACATATGGGTTAGTACAGACACCAGAAAGGAGGAGGATGCACTGAGGGAAACATCAACCTCCATTATTTTCCCCTTGGTTAAAGAAGAGGCGTTTTAAGAAGGAATTAGTGACTGATGGAGACAACGTGGAAAAAAAAAAAAAGGAGCAGACAAAACATATATTAAGTCTAAAACCTCCAGACTGCAATACTGTACGCTTTCGTGACATTAGATGGAAGGCATTGTAACAAACTATATGGCACTTGGGAGATGGATTGCAGTATGCTGTAGGGTATGGAGTACAAGAAAAAGAAGAGGAAAAGGAAAAGAAGGAAAAGAAAATGGAAAAGGAAAAGAGAAAAAGAAAAAAGAAAAAAGAAAAAAGAAAAAAGAAAAAAGAAAAAAGAAAAAAGAAAAAAGAAAAAAGAAAAAGAAAAAAATAAAAAGAAATAAAAATAAAAAAATAAAAATAAAAGGAAAAAGAAAAGGAAAAAGAAAAGGAAAAAAGAAAAAAGAAAAAAGAAAAAAGAAAAAAGAAAAAAGAAAAAAGAAAAAAGAAAAAAGAAAAAAGCTATGTCTGCTACCCTTCTCTGCTAGAGCAGGAATTGCATCCCTGCCTTACAGCCTGAGTTAAACAAAGAGAGGAGGACAAACCACCTCAGATAGTTGAAGAAATTCAAGAGAAGAGGTTCTGGTGGGGAGGAAGCACCTCTGTAACACTGCTCTCGCATCTTCCCAGATCAGCCGTGATCTCCTCTTGGATATCCAGGAAACCTCACTGCAATCACAGACAGCATCGAGTGTTATCCAGAAATGCAAGTCCTTTTATCCCCATATGTGCCAAAATGCACGAAGACTTGTCTGGGCTTAGCTACAGGGATCTACAGTTTTGGGGCCTCCAGGCTGAAGTTTTTGCTTCTTAGAGTAAACAAAACAAAACAAAAAAGCTTTTCCCTTTGAAATCTGTGTGTCCCCTAGCCAGCTGGTGAGACTTTGTGTCTCCAGCCCTCCCTCACTTCATTAACTCTCTGCAAGATCAAGATCCTGCTGAATCGTGACTGCAGTGGCAGATTACAGCCCTCTGTAATTAACAGGCATAGATACAGCGTAATACAGCGTGACCTTTAGCCACAGAGCTTTGCTATAGAGCCCTGTCACAACATTCAGACACAAAATAGCACGCTCCCGAGGATAGCATCCATCAGCTCCGCACGCTGAAATAAAATACTGGCTGTAAATATTGTTTACTGCACATACTCGAGAGAGGTTGCATTCTATGGATTTCCTAGCCCGCGAGGGCAAGTCTCCATCCTCCGTGTCTTTAGCGAGCGTGCACTCCAGCACGCCTTGCTGAGCCGGCATGCTGTCCTGAGCAGCACAGCGAGTCTGAACCAGGTCGTTAAGCCCATGAAATGCAATGCAAGGCCAGCAATCTTACCTTTCTGTTACCAATAAATATATTCCTACCTTCCCTCCACTCCCCTTGCAGCTCCCTACTTTGGTTATGACCTTTTTCTCTCCCTATCCTAAAGCTACCATAACGTCAGATTCATCCCACGTTTCTGCCCCGAAGCTTTGAATTTGCCAGGGCATCCGGGAGCAGCAAGCAGAGGGCAAACCAGCCCGTGCCTTGCTGCAGCCAGACCTCACGTCTCCCCTCCGCCGGCCACGAGGCCGTGGTGGTCTGACTGTTTGTGGAGCTGATGGACTCCCGGTGCCCAGCTGGTGCCCCAGAGCTCAGTTTAATTACAGGGACGGACTTCTCCTGACTTTGAGAACCAGGGATTTACTCAGTTTCTCCCTCGTTGCACAGATGCAAGGGATGCGCTTATAAAGCTGGGTTTCTGTTGAGTGGAGGCGGTTTCTTTCTGAGACCCATCTGTGAGCTGTTTGAAGTAACAAGGTCCTTTGTACTTGTAGAGAACCTTGAACCGCTACAGCTGATCGACAGGACATAATACTGAATTAATTTTATCATGGATCGCGGAACCCCGAGACCGAAATGTTTCTAGGTACCTTTTTTTTTGATAGAGAAGAAACTAAACCAACCTCTACCTTGTTTGAATGATAAAGCGTCATAACATTATATTCAAACGGAAGTAAAATTGGCACCACTATCCTCAAGTTATTTATACATTTAATAAATGTGATGCGGTATTTTTAGTCTGCCTCAGGGATAAAATGTAATCTGAGGGAGCAAGCCCCTTCCATTAAGCCGTGTTTGGAGAACACTGCCTGCTAGCATCACTTCTACCTGGAGGAAGGGTAGCAGGGCTGATGGCGATGGTACATGCTCATCACATCCCTCTCCCTATGCCTGCTCTGCCCAGTTCGCCCTACCCCTCCATTGCAACACCATTTTGGAAAACAGCTCCTTTCCTCTAACAAAGCAGGGGAGGAAGCTCTGCTTTAATGCTGATTAAGCTCCATACACTGCTCTATAGGGAAACTGCACAGAGACTGTTGCAGGCTGCTGTAACAGGGCCAAGGGTGAAAAAGCCAAGAGGAGCTCAAGCAAGAGAAAACAAAGAAACCCACCGCTCCAAGGATACAGGACCTTAACAACAACAGCAGCAACCCCCTAAATTCTTCGGCAGTTAAAACACAAAACCCCAAACCTCACACGGTCCCTAGTTACATTTTTTTTCTGTAGCATAAACCCTCGGCCATGCAAACACAGAGCTCTCCACGAGCTCAGCACCAGCAGCTGAGCCTCCCATGCCTGAACCCCACAGCTGAGCCTCCCTTGGGGCACCCTCCCTGCCTTGGGGCACCCCTGCGGGCCCCAGCACCCTGACCTGACACCCTCAACATCCCGGGGGATGGAGTGCTCAGCTCCCAGCCTCACCCTACTGAAAATTGACATTTTCCTCTTCCAGCCTTTCTGCAGGAAAAGGAAAAAGCCACGCTAGTTAAACTTTCTTCTGTTGTGATAACGCAGGACCAAATACTTATCTTCATAAATAATAAATAATTAATAAATCAATAAACAATCTTCCTCAGCATGGCTGCACAGCCCTAAAACTCCACTTTTCCTTCTGGTGCTGCCGTTTTCTTACTCAAACCTATTGCAGTAACCGGTGAGCCCCGCTCTCCCTTGCAGTGCACAGGAGGACCCGTGGCACACCAGCTTGGTTGATGCTACCAGCCAGGAATTAATGTCCTGCAAAATAATAAAAAAAAAAAAAAAAAGGTTGGGTTCTCTTCGCATTTGGTGCTCTGCTGTTGATCAACCCCTTTTTATTGTAGTGAGAAGGAAATTCTGCCACGTAGGAAGAAACACCAAGTTTTTTTTCTGCCCAACAGCCTGCTACAGAAAAATCCTGAAAACGCCCAAACCAGAGTAATTTGGGCCTACGTTCTGGACATCCTATATCCTCTCCCTGAGACCTGAATAGCTCCGTATTTTTCAGACCACCTGAACAGATCCTTGTTTTTCCATGGTGGAAGAAACATCATTTGAAGCTTTCCTACTAATTTCAGTACTCGTTCTGAGAAGTGATGATTCTCCAGCAGGATCCTTATGTCAGACAGGACATTTCTGAGAGCATGGCAGGAAGGTTTCCTGTGCTAAAATTCCTTTAAATACAACAAATAGCCCATTAAATAAGGTTTTTTTTTTTAACTTCAGACCAGACGTTGAGAATAAGCACTTTGATCTGTTGCTACCAATTTCACTGTCTCCCTGAAAACAAAAGAAAGAAAAAAACCCACAGATTTCTTACATGTCTCACAAGAGGACAGTATTCAACTCAGACTAAAAATTATGAAGTCATATATTTTTAACATTCCTGTCTAGCCCTCTGCAAACCACAAAACAATGCAACATCCATCATCATAAACCCTGGGACAGTAAATTAGGAGGACAGCATATTTGGGGTTTTTTTTTTAAAGAAAAATAAATATTCCTAATGGGAAATTTGAGAGAAATCATTAAAAAGTACTGTGGTATACATCACAGGAGAACAAAATCAATTAGGTCTTAATCTCATATTATTTATGAAAGGAAGAGTGAAACAGAACTTCTTTTATTACAGGCATTTTCCGATTGTTAGATTCTGTTGCAAAACTTTCATTTGCTTTGGGTCACAAACACAGCGAGTGAAACCTCTCAAAACTAAAACAAATAGAAGCAAAATGTTGGGTTTGTAACATCAGCTAATAGTATTAGATAGAGCAGTCAGCCCATAATTATATATCTTTCATGCAGTTTAACTTACGCCATTACATAATTAAATTTAGACCAATGAGCCCTCAAAGTTATATTTTTACATAACAACAAACACAAAAATTATATATGTGCTCCCAGTAGCATTACAAGTTAAGTATATATTTGGCGACGCTTTACAGCAAGTGGGTACTCATTACTAATTCCTCTGGTATTCATTGTAACAACATTAGTCACGAAGAACTAATGTGGACGTAGTATTTGAGCGCTGGTTTATTCCTCTATAAATCGGCAGCGTAGAATACGGTGGTAATTCCCTTTCCCTGACATCATAAAATCGTAGAATGCTTTGGGTTGGAAGGGACCTTTAGAGGCCATCCAGTCCAACCCCCCTGCAGTGAGCAGGGACATCTTTAACCAGATCAACTGCAATGCTGTTGAAGACCACGCCGCTGTCATTGGGGGGATATTCAAAAGTACGCTGCGTTATTGTCATTGAGGGCAAGGCATCCAGCTGCCCTGGCTGGGCAGTCCTCAGGCGGCTGCGCCGTGCATCCAGCCTGTTATTTGTCCGTGGAGAAGAGCATTGTCCTTTCCTCATCATTTCTCCCCCAAATGTCATAGAATCATAGAATGCTTTGGGCTGGAAAGGGCCTGTAGAGGCCATCCAGTCCAACCCCCTGCAGTGAGCAGGGACATCTTTAACCAGATCAGGTTGCTCAGAGCCCCGGCCAACCTGACCTGGAATGTTTCCAGGGATGGGGCCTCCACCGCCTCTCTGGGCAACCCCTTCCAGTGCTTCACCACCCTCAGTGTAAAACATTTCTTCCTTATATCCAGCCTAAATCTCCCCTCCTTTAGTTTAAAACCATCCCCCCTTGTCCTGTCACCACAGGCCTTGCTAAAAAGATTGTCCCCTTCATGGCACATGTCCGTCTCTAGCCTCACTCCCTGCCTCTTTCTGCAGTGACACAGTTTCAGAGGACAACTCAGTTACAAAACCAGACTTCTGTCCTGAATATTTTTTTTTTTTTAACTCCCTGGCCACAGTTACATATTACAATTCATTAAAATGATTGCTGAGGGACCTTTCTTTCAAACACCATCATCAGGCAATCTTCCAGTTAGTCCCAGTTCAGACTGGACACCATTCCCATAACCACCCTTTGGTCATGATCTTTATTAACTTTCCCCACATCACCCCAGAAGGGGATACAAAGTGCTCACTTACTTTAGGGAACAAAAAGTTCTAAAAAAGCACAGAAACGTAAAATAAAAATGGGAGTCTCTCCATTCTTCAGCACAACTTCAAGAGCTGCAAGAGCACGTTAGGTGGTATATAACAGATGGGCCCAATGAGAAGATGAAGCTCAAATGGTTTCAAAAGGGTCTTTGCCATTTTCTGCTGGCAATTTCTCGAGCCAATTGCAGACCTGCAGTAACTCTAGAACCAGGGAGCAGCCTACACGTAATAGGTGTTTGCATAATGATCTTCCTATAATTATGTATTAGCTGAAGTCTAGTCATCGTAAGATACTGTAGAAGATAGAAGTATTTAAAACATGAAGTCTAAAAAAACATCACTGCGACCAATTTCTAAAAAAAAAAAATAAATCTCTGCAATTAGGGCCTCTTTTTCCTATTCCTATCTATGCAACACGAACCTCGAGCAGTTCATTGCACTTTTCCTATTAACTAATTTTATATAATTGGGTGTACCACAAGCACATTTGTGCAGTTTCTTTTTTTTCTTTTTTTTCTTTTTTTTTTTTTTAAATCACTCTGCAGCTGGTAGGGAGATGATACACCTCATTATCTTATTCTGTGGGTCATCTAAAATGGGTATTAAGTAATTCTGCCTCCTACAGCTTTGGTATGGAGCCAAGGAGAACTAGGAAAAGTAAGATGCTTGACTTAAAAAAGAGGAAGCTTTTTGTTTTCAACATAGAAATGTGTTTTCACATGGCATGCTTCTTTCAACAGTGTTGTTGTAGCTAAACAGACATTGCAAGAGAGAAAGTCATAACCTCCCAAAACACCTCCAGGTAGTTCAGCTGGGAGACACGTTTCACTTCCAGAGCCCAACACATTTAGCACGCCGTTACCAACAGGCAGACTAGCACCACTCAACGAGCAACACAGGCTCCTCTCTCTGAATAAGGATTTTGGATGAGGATTTCTGTGACTGTGATATCAGTAGATGCATATTTAAATCAAGGCTTAATAAATATTTTCATGCATACATTGAGCTTCTCTACCTACAGTATAATTGAAAGATTTTTTTTTTATCTTCTTTTATCCTAATCCATTTTCATGCTCAGGTGTCCTTGCATTTTAGTTTGTGCGTCTGCTTTCTAATCATCTTTTATTCAGAAGACTGCAGAGTGGGAATGTTCTCAGCTGGGGGTGGGACTTCTCAACCCCCCGTTGCCTGATGCTGACCTGTGGCCACGATAGCGGGGGAGCACAGTGAGGGCATCTCACAGGCATCCAGCCGGCCGTAACCCAGCTCAGCAAGAAGCACACTGAGTAATAAACTACACAGGCTTAAGTCATGGTGCTTGATGAAATATGACCCTGTGGGACAACCCTGTGTACCGCTCTACTCCGTCAGTGAACAAGTGGTCAGTCAATGCCGCTGGAAAGATAATTACCCACCCATCACAGCACACAGGCATTTTTGTCCCTGAAGTCAAAGGGGCAAACATCTCTATGGACAAGGCAGGCTGGGGTATTTTTAGCCATGGAGCTGTTACTGCGGTGGATGCATCGGGGAATGGTTTCCTTGGGAGAGAGCTGCCAGAAACTTTATCCCTGCTTTTCTGTGTTGTTTTCCTTGTAAATCAGCTCTCTCACAGAAAACATTACAGTAACATGACCAATCGCAGATACTCAACAACAAAACTCCTAAAAAGTCTTACCCAGTCTCCTCATCTATCTGACCAGCTGAGTAAACTTGGAGAAGTAACTAATGACTTGCATACACATACACAGGAAAATATTTGGGTTTAAAATAAATCCCCAGAATACTGTAACCCTCGGTGCTTTACGTTGCAATGACTTTCAACCCTTAATGAGGTATTTCTGTCAGATGAAATTAATGATGCCAGCAAACAAACACACACCATGTCTTGCACACCTAAACCACTGTGCGTTCCCCGTGTGGGCTCCATTTTGAATAATGCAAAACTTCAACCCTACTGAGAGGCTTTCTGTTTCGGAAGGAGAATGCCAAGTCAACGTGTTGGCAAGCCTACGTAGGCTCTGCGCCTTAACACCCCGAAACCATCTCAACATCTCAACGCAACCAACATTTGTTATTAAATACTGTTCTGTGGGCACGTATAGAATCATCGAATGCTTTGGGTTGGAAGGGACCTTTAAGAGGTCATCTAGCCCAACCCCCCTGCAGTGAGCAGGGACATCTTTAACCAGATCAGGTTGCTCAGAGCCCCGTCCAACCTGACCTGGAATGTTTCTAGAAATATATAAATCAGCAGTGTGAAAAGACATGACCCAGCGAGGTGGGGAACAAATGGCAATGCCTGTTACCAGAGATGTTAATCCTTGTATAGTTGTACCAGCAAGAAAATGTGTCCCTCCTGAAGACACAGGGCATGGGCCGACAGCCGGAGAACCCGAACTCAAACAGCATCCAACGAGAAGGAAAATTCCAGTATTTGACAAGCGTGGGTGATCTCCAGTTTAGGCTGGGGAATTTTCTGTGTCGAGTACTATCTGATGGCAAATGTACTCTTTACTTTGAAACGCCTGCAAGTCCAAAGTGAATTTCCGCCAATTTTTTTCCTAATTCTAAACTTCGTTAAGTTGATGCCTGCTCGTATAGGGCTAAGTCTGTGAGGCTCAGGTTTTTCTGAAGTAACATTTTCCTGTACAGTCTCTTTTCTATTACAATGACTGGATTGTAGAGCTGAAATGAATGTCAGAGTTGTTTGCTGGGTACATTACCAGATACCTTCTTTTCTGAAGCCCAGAAAGAGAAATTAGGTTTGCAACAGAGATCATTTTTGGTTTTCTGAAGCAAAGGTTTCATATCATATAAAACATTCCCAGACAGCGATTTGCATTACACATTTTGCTCAGTAGGTATGCTCCCAAGCTTATTTATACAAGGGAATTTCCACCTCAAGTTGCCACATATTTGTCCTGCAGATTTTGAAAATTACATTTAGAGAAAATAAAAACGTTTGGAAATAACCCTTCTACAAAGCCAAAAGATTTTGTGAATACTGCACCAGCTTGAAGTCTGTGAGAAGGTGGAGTTCCTCCTGTGCCAGGGGAGGTGAGGATGCAGCCGGCCGGTGCGGTACCCTGTCTCCAAGGATGGTCAGCAGAAACGAGGGGAAACCAGGTCAGCTGAGAAGTGCCCTGCCCTGGTCAGCATGCCAATGGGGGTGCCAAGGGATAGAAACCATGCTGAGCCGTGTCACACCAACCCTGTGCTGTTCATCCCAGTTGCTTGTGTGGTTCATTTCCTCACGAGGACCTGGCTGCCATGATTTCTGAGGAGGATCAGCTCCTCGGTTTGATATTCCCAGCCAGATAGTGAGAAGCATGTCAAACATGCAAATATATTTACATGCATTTACATATGCATCTAAAATTGTAGGGCATGGAGGAGGGGTATATTGAGGCAGTTAGATTAAGCCATGTCCCTTTAGCTCCTGGGCATCCCACAGGACAAATGTCTGATTTCAAAGTAAAAGACTCTTTCACTCCCAACGAGGAAGGCTCTGGCTCTTCTGCTCTGCCAGAGAAGAAGTGAGAAAAGTTTTGGGGCCCTCTTCTCCTGGTGGCTGTGGGTGTCAGTCCCATACCAGGGGACATCCCTGACCCAGTGTCCTGGTTTCAGCTGAGTTAGAGTTACTTTTCTTCCTAGTAGCTGGCATAGTGCTGTGTTTTGGATTTAGCATGAGAAGAATGCTGATAACACACTGATGTTTTAGTTGTTGCTAAGTAATGCTTAGACTAGTCAAGGACTTTCTTTTTCAGCTTCCCATGCTCTGCCAGGTGCACAAGAAGTTGGGAGGGGGCACAGCCCAAGATAGTTGATCCAAATCGACCAAAGGGCTATTCCATACCATATGACGTCATGCTCAGTATATAAACCGAGGGGAGTTAGCCGGGGGGCAGCGATCGCTGCTCGGGGACTGGCTGGGTGTCGGTCGGCGGGTGGTGAGCAGTTGCATCACTTGTTTTCTTTTCCCTGGGTTTTGTTTGTCTCTCTCGTTCTCCTTTTCATTACAATTATTATTATTATCATTATTATTATTACTATTATTATTATTTTATTTCAATTATTAAACTGTTCTTATCTCAACCCGTGGGTTTTCTTACTCTTGCCCTTCCGATTCTCTCCCCCATCCCACCGGGGAGGGGGAGGGTGAGCGAGCGGCTGCGTGGTGCTTAGTTGCTGAGTGGGGCTAAACCACGACACCCAGGCTGCGAGTACCTCGCTGCATGCTCCTCTGCAATCCATCCAGATCCCCATGGACATCAAATATCGAATGTCTTGTCCCCATACCAAAACGTCTTGCTGTGGTTCTAGGGTAAGACTACAAGCAGGCTTAAATGTATGCAGTAAAGCAAGCTTAAATGTATATAGTATTCCTCTATGGATGCGTGCAGGAAATAATTCTCCTGAAGGGTACAAACCTGATGAACCAAGGCTGCATTTCTCTGAAGTCAAGAAACTAGAGACTAAGGAACCAAGGGAGAAAAATGCTAGGTTCCTACTGAAATCAAAGAGGATTTTGGCTCTGACTTCTATAGGAAATGTCTCGAGTTGTTGTAGTGAGCTGTAACTGGAAGAAAGCTTGAAAGATAATCTTTCAGACTCAGTCTAGGAGACCGTGTGTGGGGGTGTGTTTACGGCTATAATTTATCACTCTGTGGTGGAGACCCAGAAGTCCACCAGAGAGAGAAAGGCCCTCCTGTTTGAGGCAGGCCACATGTTTTTCCTGGAGAGCAGCAAGAGGGATCAATGAACCCACAGTGGAGCAGATCTACCACGCAGCTGAGCTGCGAAGCCGGGAGGATGCTGCTTCTTCCAGTCCCTTTTACAAGTTCTACTTGGAGCTATGTGTGGTCCAGCCCTGACTTCAGTTCCCAGTACAGCATTACTTGCTTGGTTAAAAAGATTTTTTGGGGGGAAGAACCCTGGCAGTTTCTTCCTCACAGCCAGCATTACCTTACCTCCCATGCCCTCTAGAAAAGTATTGAACTAATTGATGAGTTTTTAAAAATACCTATCTGGAATGAAATATATTTGTCCAATAAATCTCTATCTTCTCTGTGAGCACAAATGAACATCATTAATCCTACTTTGCGAACTGGGAAGCTGAAACACGAAGAGGCAAAGTGATCTCTAACAGAGAAGTCAAAGCACAAAGCGTAACCAGGTTCCTTGTGTCCAGCCCAGGTCACGCAGCTGGAGGCTATCTCAGTGGCCAAAGCCCAGCTCACAAACATCCCTCTTCCAAAAATCCTGACCTTACATCTCAGGCTAGATTGGAAAAATAAAGCAGAGATCTCAAAGGCCAAATTCCAGCCTCATTCAAACCCACTCAGTTGAGTGTTCACGCAACAGAGGTTAACGCTTGCAATGATTTTTACGGGCAATATTTTTTACCGTAGGATTTGTGGCATACAAAGGCATGGCTCCTCAAGCAGTTAAGCATAAACTGTTATGTTTAACAGTACCGGATAAAAACATAGCAGTTGGATCAATATTATATTCGTATTTTATTCCATAAATAAACTCCATTGGTTTGTAAGCTGGTTGTTTTTACTTCCAAAATGTACAAATAAAGATTTAAATATTTTTGGAGGAAACATGACAGATGGTTTTAGTTCTGAAGTTTTGATGCAAACATACTTCTTGGCACCACTTCTTAATATGCCATTTCTATAAATACTTAATGCTCACAGAAGTGGAGTAAAATACATATTACAGTGAAAAACATGGAAAACAGTGTTATAATCAAATTTTTAAATATTGCTCTTTAACAGGTAAGCTTGCTATGTAGATTCACTATATAAACAGGAATAGAGATCTTCAGAGAGCTAAAATATTGGTCCCTTTTGGTATGTTAAGCACTAATGTGAAACTGCTGCTGCTATGATTACGTGGTAATGCTATTTCAGCTAGTTTCTAAACACAACAAATAATGATATTCATTTTTCTTTACTTCAAGGATTTAACTCACAGGAAAGCAATTAATATGATACTTCAGAGAAATAAGTTTTCCAGGTCTTATAAACCCAGATCTATTACTACAGGGACGTATGCTTTTTGAAAGATTAAGATAAATAATACCACTGTAATTCAGTATTTGCATTAAAAATTCTTAGAATTATTTCCTCTGGGTAAACAGACCAAAAGGTGATTCTCTGAAATAGCTGTGTTCCCTCTTAGACTGTTTTTGATTACTTGAAAGTGACTTAAAATTTCAATTGAAATATAAATGATCTTTCTTTATATAAAGAGTCAAAGATAAGAAAAATACCTCCAGGTAACTGAGATAACAGTAAATTTTATGGCTTATCTAGCAGTCAAAGGCATTCAAGATCCAATTAGGATGATGGGCAAGAGAATCCTTTGTTACTCTGTGTTTCTTTGAAGGAGCTGGTCCAGTAATTGCTAGGAAAAAAAAAACGCAAAACAGCCTTAAGATACCGTTAAAATACGTGAGGTGCCTATAAGTGTAGAAATCTTCAGTGATCCTGTAGGTGAGATGGCATTAGCATTCTCAGACCTCAAATCTACTGGCTACATTGCTCAAAAAAAAAAAAAAAGCATTAAAAGCTTTTCCATCTTGGACAGGAAGGGTGTAATTTCATGGAGGAATAGCGCACGTAAGGAAAAACTGGTACTTGTGCGCAGCGTGGAGCAGGATTACCCGGGAAAGCCCCAGATCTGCACCTGGATTAACCGCCCTAATGCGGCTTTCTACCACAACTAACTCATTACTTATTAAAAAAAAAAAAAAAGGCTTAGGTGCTTATTCCAACACAAGATTCAGCTGTTAATTCAAGTTTAAAGTTTAAAGGAGGACAAGATTTAAAAAACATCCTTTGCTCTCAGGGTTTGCACATGGTCAGCGCAGGCTCTCTGGGCAGGTGCTGCCTCTCCGGACTCCTTCCACAGGTAACGAAGGGTTACAAAACTATACTTGGCCTTCCGAGTAAATCCTTACCTTTTTAAAGTTCTCAACACGCAGCCTGTTCCTCTGGGTGATGATCCGTTTCCGTTTTTCTTCTTGTTTCTTTTTCACTTCAGGTAAATTGTCATAAATCCTGAAATGAATTTAGAAACGTAACTTCACCCCTCATCCCCGGGACTCGCAAAGAATTGGGTTTTCCTATAGGAAATGTTTGCCTTCAACGCAATCCTTGTCATTAATGGGCATCTCTAAGTACGTGAATTAGATTTATGGCACGGGAATTATAAATTATTAACAATAATGCTTTTATATAAAATCTGACTTGTTGAAAAACACTTCTAATTTTGGACTAAAAAGTAAAGAAAGAGAGGGGATCAGGTTATCTCAATGCAGCAGCGTAATTCTGGAGTAGCTTCTAATGACCTCAGTGGAGTTGGTTTCAATTTATAGCAACGTAATTCAAACCCGAATCTGGCCCGTACACTTTTTTTATATTTATGTCACAAAATGAATACCAAGCAATTATTTTCAAGTATTTTTCTAAAATATAAGAAAACCATCATTGTAAGACAGTTGTTCACCGTCATTAGGAATTCTTTTTACCAAGGAGAACACAATGTGTCCATTTTAAAAATAAGGTGAGTTGCCCTCAAAAAGATGACTTCTGGGCTGATCTTTTTCCATTGAAACCAATGATTAAAATTCCCGGGGGTTTGAAAAGAAAGTCAGCCCTCCCTTCGCAGCACTCCTGTTCTTTGCATGCATGCGATGCCCGTTAGTTCTGATTTTTCCTCCTGCTATTTTGCAACACTGAGCTCTTGAAGCAGCCTGGTTTGGCTTGCACTCCGCCAGGAGATTGTATTTGGGAGAAGAGAAATGGGACGCACCTCGAGCACAGTTAAAACCAGGGTGAATTCTGCGTGGCAGCCATTTCCAGCTTTCCCTGCTGTAAATGATGGCGTGAAGCGCAACGCAGTTAAAGGTCAGACACCACATTTCTATCTGTTTGCTGTAATTACAGAATCACAGAATCTTTTGGTTGGAAAAGACCTTTAAGATCATCGAGTCCAACCGTACCTGTCCACTACTAAACCATGTCCCTAAGCGCCTCGTCTGCCCGGCTTTTAAATACCTCCAGGGATGGGGACTCCACCACTTCCCTGGTCGAGGGACCAATTCCCACACTACGTGCCATAATCAGGATGAAAAAAGCCCCAGAGTGACTGCACTGCTTACATTTTTGAAGGTCCAGCATGAGGTGCCTCTCAGGGACTTAGTTTTCACACCACGGGTACCCCATGGCATCTGAAACTGCTAGAAAAAGGATGCTGAAAGGGCAGGGCTGATCCCAATGTATCGAACCGATACGGCGGAAGGAAAACACGAGCATTGCACAAAAGCACGGCGAGCAGCGTGACAGAACGACCTTCCAGCGTATGAAGACGACGTGGAAATACGCGGCGCGAGGCGGCAGGGATTCGCGGCGAACTCTAAACCGAAGCAATTCGTACCTTTTAGATCTCATATGCATCTCCTTCTCCGGGATGAATCTTTCCTTTGGTTTGAAGAGGTTATCTAGCAGAAGGAAAAGAAAGTTAATACTGGAGGAACCTGCCTTTACTGAAATTTTAAATGTCACGTTCCACGTAGTTGCGATATGATATTTCAGATTAAATTTCTGATGGCTTAAGGCCGGATCCAAATCTCCCCAGGTCAATGGAAAGGCATTTAACAACTTCATCTGGAGCTGAATTTGTTCCTGAAGCTGCCCTACAGAAAGGGAAGGATGGATAAGACCCATAGCAGCCACCTTCATTGCAGGCTTCATTTATTTTAAACGCAGATGCCTTTTGTCATGGTCACACGCCCTTTATTCAGACCAAGAACCAGCGATGATTTCTGCTGTATCAAGGGATCTATTTTCCCCACGTGCTCGTGCAGGCAATTGCACCCGCACACACCGGCCGCATCCTCAGCTGATGTGCGTTGGGAACCTGGCCTGGTACGATCATTTCTGATTTAATTTACACCTGTTTTGCAAGGCTGTGAATAATTACGCTGAGTGTTAGGAGGAGGAAAATTATATTATTCTTTCCTGATCGAATATAAAGATATCTGCAATAATTCCAATCAGCATTTCCCTGGATACAGGAAAATAATTACCAATCTCAGCAGTCAGTGAGCCTTGGGAATAGGTGATTTTAACACCTTCCTTGCAAAAATGGTTTCTGAATGGGAAGGGATGGTGTTCGTACAAGGTGGGAAGCCAGTAAATATGCGATCGGAACTGATTCTTGATGGAGGAGACTGTGTCTAGCCATGTTTATCAGGGAGAGGAGGAAGGAGAGGACTGCTGCCTGCACAGCTACGGTATTTAGATTTACACCAAGACGACGAAAGAAAAAGTGGGGAGCCAGGGGCAGGGTCCCCCCTCTGGGCAGGACACATCCAGAGGAGGGGAGGGAACATCCCTGCGGTGCACGAGCTGATGCACACAGGCGACGTGGGTGGTTGTAACTTGAGCTTCTCAGTACAGGTGTATGAAAGAAATGGGTTCACGTTCTGGTCTCCGGACACAAGGACAACCAGAGCCTTGCCTACGCCCAGCCAGGTGCAGGCGGTTTCCCCGGGGCGCTGAGGACAGGGGTGCGATGCCCTGTGCGGTCACAGTAATCTGAACGTCAAAGGTGTTTGCCAGCATATTTACAGAACGTATGTATAAGATAAATATATGTGCAAAGTTTTTAGCACTTCCATTTTCCAAGGAAGTTTAGAAGACATAACATATATCACAGCACGCACCACGTTGGCCTCTTCGTGCCATCTCACTGAAGAGACAAGATACGATCATCAAGGCAGGGAAGTAAATACAGAGAATAATTTGTTCCAGAACTGCCCAGTGCAGACGCCAGCCCTGAGCAGACCCAGCGACCACTGCCCCAAAAAAAAGACCCCTTCCCCACCAGGTTTGTTTCCCCGCTGTTTAAGACACCCAATATTTCAGGGATATTTATGGGCGACGTCTTAGCAAACAAACAGCCCCCAGCAGCTTACGGGGCTACACCCAGAGGCAACGTCGTACTCAGATGACTGTGTTTCTCAGGAAAACGCTACGTGGCCTTGAAGATCACCGCCGTACCTTGGTGTAAAAACAAAAGGGAGCTTTGCAGCAGTTTCTATTCTGAACCGGTACAGTTTTCAAAACACAAACCGAGAAAGGACTGACTTTCCTCCACTCAGTGGTTGTCTACACCTAATCATGCTTATTAAATCTTCAGTACACACAAGCAACATGCTCAATTTGCTAGGAAAATATAATTTGCCTTTTATTTATTAGTGTTTTTATGTTCATTTGCACGTTCATTAACTTAAAAAGAATAAACACTTGGATGCTGTTGCTGTCCAAATAACCCTGAAACTTAAGGGAGCAGATTGCCTGTGACCCAGGTGGTCCTGGTGAAGGATTAGGGTCCAGGGTCATTGATTTTCTGGGACCAGCGTGGATCCCAGCGCACTTCAGAGCAGCCTCAGCACGGTCCCTTGCTGGTCGAGGTTGCACACCTCATTCCGACTGCTCAGGACTGCAGGATGCGCCCCTTCCCGCAAGGCACGTCCTCTAACCCGGAGAATGGCACGGGATCAAGTCTGAAATCATATAAAGCCATCACTGTGGGTTCTCTGCACCACTAAAACAAAACCAGGAGGGACTTCATGCTACACAGCAAATTCAGGCATCTTTTTTTGTCTGTGTGGTAATACGGTCCTTCGTACGCCATCCCTGATCTCTCAACCAGTTCCTTGCATGTTCCCCTGTCCTTGGGCACAGAAGAGCACCTGAGGGCACTGGAAATAACGCCCCAGCAGAAACCTGCGCTACCTGCACCGAGCCCGCGCACGGTAAGTCCAGGCAGACCTCCCGCAAGATGCGATACCATCAGACAGTGTGACTGGCAAGCACTGAGCCCGAGTTTCGTACGATTTCCTTTGCTCTGTGAGTGACATCTGCTCAAATGGATGAACTTTTATTCTAGGAATTCTCAGATGCAGGATTTCCAGAACAAAACTAATTATTTGAGGGTTCCCCTCCTTTTTTCCTAAATAAAAGCTGTTAATGACACATTAACATTTCCAGACCTCTGTGCGTAGCCACCAGAACATGCAAGGGATGAAAAACCCAGGCAGGGATCTGCAGGCCTGCAAACTATCTTGCAAACAGCGTGACAAGCTAATCTGTATTTTTTCTACGAGATGCTAAGACAGGCTGGCCTCTGTGTCCGAGTCGGTGGGAAGCACCGCAGAGGCCGAGAGCTGTGCGGGTGCTGGAGCGTACGGCCGCTCCTGCAGAATAATCCTCTCCTGATGGCACAGAAATGGTCTTGAAGGGCGTCAGACCCATCACTGCCCGCGATTCTGCCTGGAACGATGGATGTGGCTGTGCCGGTGGCTTTGAAGGGAAGGATTAAAAAGAGACTCTGGGGAAAATCCTCCAAGAAAAAAGTAAATCTTGGTTATAAAAATACCCTCTGTGAAGCAGCTTGGAGTCAAAAGGTTAACACTTATGGGTAAACATTCATGTAGTATCTCTCTCCTTGCTCTCAGGTAACTATGTGTAAGAAAAAAAAAAATCACATGCAAGCAGCAAGCAGAAGTAAGGCTGATCCTTGATGGATTTTAGGATTAGAAATCAAAAATTAACTGAAAAATAAATAAAAATTGCTATAAATGGGAAAATAAAAATCATACGTGCATTTAAATACTAGTTAATATTCAATACTGAGAAGAAAGTGTGTTTCAAAGTGGAAGAGCAGCACACGTTCCGAGCTATAACAACCTGCCAAACACATCACGAAGACCTGAATTAACACTTTCCTACCAAGCGAAGATCAAAGCGGGGCATAAGGTGGACAATTCCCCAGGTCAATAGTCTTCTAAATTGCATTTTATCAAAGTTCCTTATCAAGGTAGATTTAGGCTGGATATAAGGAAGAAATGTTTTACCCTGAGGGTGGTGAAGCACTGGCACAGGTTGCCCAGAGAGGTGGTGGAGGCCCCATCCCTGGAAACATTCCAGGTCAGGTTGGCCGGGGCTCTGAGCAACCTGATCTGGTTAAAGATGTCCCTGCTCGCTGCAGGGGGTTGGGCTGGATGGCCTCTAAAGGTCCCTTCCAACCCAAAGCATTCTGTGATTCTATGATTCAAAACTATTCTGAAGGATAGAAAAGAAGGGATTTCAAAGCAGACATTCAGCATTTCCAGTGATGCACCGCAGTTAAAAAAAAGCAAAGACAGATAGGCATAAAACACTTCACTGGTGATTTATTTAAACCTTGTGAAACTACCGAGCTTCTGGTATTTACACCAACGCTGTGTGCAACAGCGGCCTGACACCTCCATCGTGGGAGAAAGAAGCCACTTCAGCAAGTTGTAAACGAAGGTAAATGGGTCATCGCTGTAATATATTTTAACTAACGCTAAACTGCACCTCAGACAGGATGAGTGACTTTCCTCCTCGGGAAGTTAGTAAATGTTTAGACAGAGAACAGATAAAATGATTGTGTTGGAACCGTCCCCTGACTTCCTATTTACCACTAAATCACCGAAACACTTAAAAAAAGAAAAAGAGTGGCAAAATTTATCAGAGGTTAAACTCTGCCCGTCAGAATATACGTGCATTTTCTCCTAACATGAATGCAAATTCTCAAAGTTTGTTAGGAGCTAAAATGTGCCTTTGAGGATGCGTTGCCAGTCCCTGAAAAGCAAAGCACTGAGAGTGGTGGTTCTCTAATTAAACTCCTTTTTTACTGAACTAAAAAATAATTCACCAAAAGCCCATTCACCCAGAGAGGTCCTAAGCTATAAAAGACTTTTTTTAAACACTGCTTTTTAAAATCAACACTCCCCTAAAAAATAAATTAGCCTGGAATCTAAGATAAATGTCAAGGTGGCATTCAGCTTAGCATGCCCATAGCACTTGACTGGGAATTCATCCAGAGAATATAAACTGGTGCCTGCACCCAGGGGTGCTGCCCAAACTTCTGCACGTTGTATGGCAATGACTTCATGCAATGAATTACTTCAGCTTCATTCAACAGATGAGGTTGTGGTATTATTTATAAAAAAATGCAATAACCCATTAGTCAAAGCTTTGATGGTAAGGCTGCCTGGACTTTCTGCTCGTCTCAGAGAAATGCTGAAGCTCCAAAGTGGTCCTTCGCCCAGGAGGACCCACAGGAAGGTGGCTCATGGGCTTTCCAGCTGTTCAGGTCTGTCCTACACCGTGGCTATTGAGACTTCTGATCCTCCTTAACATTTTGGTCTTAACAGTGGAAAACATCACTAGTATCTCTAAAAAAGCTGTAAGGTTTACAGGTTTATGAACGTTTTCATACTAAATTAATTTTGGGCATGATGCAGGAGATTTCAGTCCCTTCTGTCCAAATAATACTTGAACATTCACGGATTTCATCCAGAAAAAAAATTAATTAGCATCTCACCTGGCCTTCCTAAATCATTCCTGTTTGATTAGAGCATGTAGCCCTGAAAAGCATAACATTTCTTTCCAAAAATAGCAATTAGTAAAGAAGGTATGACAGATCTTGATAAATTCATCAAAAGATTAATTTAATCTTTGGTAAAATTTGCACCAGCTTCTTAATCCCAACTTCTTTAGTTTCAGTCTCTAATCATGGGTGAAATCAGACCTTTTACTCCTGGGTTAAAAAGTCCATCATCAAAAATTCAGTTTTCTATTTGGCTACTTCAAGACTCGCATGAATTTATCCCCCAGCAAATTGACTGAACTTCGTGAGTCACCCATTATAAGGCACATAGCTTCAACGCTGTCGTCATCCACACAGAAAACTCTTCATATCTGAAGATTTTCCAATTTATTGCCACCTTCCTTGCACAGAGGCTAGCTATCTCCCCCCTTGCAAGGATGAGGGCACGCAGGGGACATGCTGGTCACCCCATTCACTGCATCACCTCCTCCCCTGTCGTCACAGCAAGTCCAAGCATCAGGCTCCCAAGGGACCACGTCACCCACTGCCAGCGACCTGCAATATGCTGCCGTGTTTAGCTGACTCATAGGCACTGCTCTAATCAATGTGATGAATAATAATATCATGAAAATAGGTCATTCCTCTTCCTAATTCAATTACCGGACTGCAGCTTAATCTTTATTCAGAACCGTCAGCCTTAACCAAGCGGCCAGGTGCCGACAGCATCAGTGGCACTACTGCTAGCTATGAATCTCGATGGGGAAAAGGAACCCGAGAAACGGCACAACGAAAGTCACACACAAGCGGAGACGGGCTGGTGGCTGCAAACATCTCATCAGCCACCAAGGTCAGCTGAAGACCGCGAGGATGCACGTCGGTGGCTGCAGGATTTGCTGGCTGCACGCTTATTGCAAATTCTCTGATTTCTGTCTTCTCCTCTCTCCACAGTCCAAAGAAAAACCTCCCTGGCGCAGAGCTTCTCAAGAAACCAAGCCCTCGAAAACACAGACAAACAAACAGCAATCCTCGCCCTCCGGGCTTTTGCAGTTACAATAAAGCTTTTTGGAAAGGTTTAGAAGCACGACTGAGGAGGTATAAACTTGTTTCCAAAATATTACTAAAGATACAGGATTTGGATACAAATGCAGAGAAACGCAGCAGGCACCGCGGTGGGGGTTGGATGGTAACGTTCGACTTATATTGCCTTTTCCAATGAACCACCGCCCTCTCAAAGGAAAGGAAAATGGAAGGTATGAAAAAAAAAAACATATGTGCCTGCGAAATTTTTTTAAACCTCCGAAAGTGGTTGTGTACACTAAGATCACAAGGCTGTTCATTATGCAGATTTAAAGGCCTATAAACAGCTGGTAGTCCTGTCACTGAAGTAATTACATTACGGTTTTCGAGATTTAAATCCAGTTATTTGAACATTGTTTCTATTCAGTTCGTCACAGTGGGATCTCTAATTTGTTCGACATAGTCAACAGCAGAGTAGTCTATCTTGGACTAATTAGCACTCTCGAAATTTAGCGGTACACGTTACACAGCACAAGGGCTAGCGTGAGAGTTGCAGGTTCTCTGCCTTCAAAGTGCTCTTGTGACGATAAAATCTTCCGCAGGATAAACATTTTCATTTTTCGAAGATTACTTTCAGCATTTCGTAAAATCCCGCTCG
Organism: Balaeniceps rex; assembly: GCA_013401315.1. Taxonomy (NCBI): domain Eukaryota; kingdom Metazoa; phylum Chordata; class Aves; order Pelecaniformes; family Balaenicipitidae; genus Balaeniceps; species Balaeniceps rex. Next base: position 109,364 of record VYZW01042916.1, on the reverse strand, counting down.
TGAATTACAATTAAAAATGGTAAACAACTTGGGTTTTTTGAGGATGAGAAGGTAAATGGAAAGCGCACAGATGTCGGTATTTATATGGAAATGACGTTGAATGCCAATTATTTCTTTCTCCTACAAGAAACTAAAGTTGTAGCAACACTGTCAAAACATTGGAAAACTGTGCTAGCTAATAATTTCATATTATCAGCGAAGACACTTTGGTCTGATAGCGTCATCTCGGGTGGAGAAAAATCTCTGAAGGTCATTGCTCTTTTTTCGGGGCGAAAATGATTTTATTGAAATAAAAGCTGCAAGTCCAGAGTGAAGCGCAGGTAACAAGCTTATGTCAGAGAGTTGTAATTGCAGCAAACTCGTCAAATGCAGAGGGAAACATCTCGGGCTGCAGTTTAACCCCCATTTACACCTCCACAAAAACAGGCTGCCACCCAAGGGGGCAATCCCACCTCCCCCTCCTGTGCCACCTTCCCGTGCGGGCACGGATGTGCACATGGGGAACGGGGCCAGGGAATGTCCTCTGGTGATGGAAAACTGATGGGATAACTGATGTTATTGCCAGTGCTTGTGGGAAGTGCGCTGCAGCGACCTGCCCTACGAGCATCTCGGGGTTGCACAGAGATGCTCTACCCCTGGCCAGCCACAAATGCCCTTATCATCCACCCTTGGGGTCACTGTGTTGGGGTCAGTGGCAATTAAACTCATCAACCAACCTGCTCCAAAAGACCATCAGAAAATGTATGGGGGGTGTGCTGGCAACGAGCCCTATGAACCTCAGAGCCATAAAGACCTCTACCTCCACAGATCCCAACGACATCAGGAAAGAGAAAAAAGGAAAAAGGAGGAAACTATCAGACTGAAAAAAGCAACCGCAAGATCACACCCTGAAGCCTAGAGGTGCCATCAATACGATGCTGTATACTTAAGCAAGTTTCCAGGTCATCATTTTACTCTCTTGGGTTCTTAAATTCCAATCTTGTTTCAATGCGTGTAGCTGTGAAAGAGCAGACGCCTTCCCAAGACCACGAAACCTGCCGGTGGGCTGCATCTGGCAGAGATTTTTTTAAGCAATGGTTGTGATGACACAAGGCTGAGCCTCAGCCACCAGCCCCTGTCCCCAGCCTTGGTGTCACAGTCAGCTGCTCCTGGACCACGACCGACTCACAACCAGGTACAGTGTCGTGGTTTAACCCCAGCTGGCAACTAAGTTGGCAACCAAGCACCACACAGCCACTTGTTCACCCTCCCCCCCGCCGCCGTGGGATGGGGGAGAGAATCGGGAAAAAAAATAAAACCCATGGGTTGAGATAAAGGCAGTTTAATAGGACAGCAGAGGGAGAGAAAATAATAATAATAATGATGATAAAAGAATATACAAAGCAAATGATGCATGATGCAACTGCTCACCACCCGCTGACCCACGCCCAGCCAGTCCCCGAGCAGCGATCGCCGCCCCCCGGCCAGCTGCCCCCAGTTTATATACTGAGCATGACGTCATATGGTATGGAATATAATACAGTTTGGATCAACTGTCCTGGCTGTGCCCCCTCCCAGCCCCTTGTGCACCTGGCAGAGCATGGGAAGCTGAAAAAGTCCTTGACCAGTATCAGCACTGCTCAGCAACAACTAAACCATCAGTGTGTTATCAGCATTATCCTCATCCTAAATCCAAAACACAGCACTGTGCCAGCTACTAGGAAGAAAATTAACTCCATCCCAGCTGAAACCAGGACATATAGCCAGAGATGGAGGTGGCATTCAGGACTTTCTGTGTTTGGACCTACAGGCACACCTTAGGAAATTTTTCCTTTTCTGGCCACTTTGTGTCCTACATAAATCCCAAGCTCTCTACCACTTGAAAAGCTGGCTTTGAAATACGTAGTCAGGGATGAACCCTGCCGTGTTTCCTTTGCTCAGCCAGCTTTGGCTGGCAGGCGGCTTTCGGTGTTACCTGTGCACGGGTGCGGTACACGAGCAGCCTGGGAGCTCTCTTTGGGAAGGGCACGGTCTCTTTGCACCCATAAAAATCAAGGCTGGTGCCAAGGGAGGCGGCGCTGCTCTCCTCCCCCACCATCTCCCACCCTCCCCCTCGTCACCCTGTGCCAGCTCATCCGATCACAACACCGTTTGACGAGCTGGATCAGTCGTTTGATCTGATAAAAACTCAGAGGGAATCCTGATTTAAAAAAAAAAAAAACATTAAAAAGCAGCTCCTGCTAGATCCAACTGAAATACGGGTGCACGGATGGGCCACGCACAGTGACAAGGCGGGCTGTGACACTGCTGCTCACACCCACAGCCTCCCTTGCACCAGCTTATAACGTGAAGTGGCATCCTCAGGTCACTGGGATTTTGATGTCCCCTTCCCATCTCAGCAAATGAAACCGTGCTTGCATCCCCCACCTGGACTACAGCTGCATTTTCATTTCAATTTACTTTTGTTTTCTAAAACACGAGACAAAGTCCTTCCTTGCTTTAAGAGCACACTTTACATGCTGAAATGGCTTTTCCAGAGCATACAGAATAATGATGACAACAAATGACATCTTCTCTTCCTTCCTTCCAGCTTTGGGGGCTGGCAGAGGGGAAGGAGAAGGCTGTGACCCCGTAGTCATCAGCAGAGACGTCAGAAGGATACAGGCAGCCAGTGCCCTCGGTGGGCACAAGGGCGAAGCCCTTGTCTCTTCTGCAAGAGGGGCTGCAACTAGAACAGTTTGGGAACATCAGCAGGAAACAAAGATCCCCCACTCTGGGACTAATTAATGATACTAATCCTTCTGCACAATAGCATCCACCAGGAGAAGTCCTAAACTACCAATCGTCAGGACTCGGAGCAAATTAAATATGCTCCGTACACTCCTACACAGCCCTCTGAACTGCAGCCTACGCAGCTGTGCTTTATCAGGAGTCCAGGATTTCCAATATTAATTACAGTTATGCCTAAATAACGGACACGTGACACTTCTGTCATTATAAAAATGTTAAGATCTCACAAACAGAAAATCACATGTGGCTACACGAAGGCAGAGGAGTTACGGAAACTAAAGATTCTCCTTAGACAAATTTATCTTTAATGACCAACCACTAAAAGAGGGAAATAGTAATTTCCTTGAATAATTAATGACTATATTTCAACATTAAGCTTTTATTACTCATTAAACAAGCATACAAATTAATCTTTAACTATAATTTAAGGAGAAACAGGTTTAACCTTTCCTTTTTTTCTTTCTTAAAAGTATCTGCAGAGTGGTTTGGGGGACTTTCAAAGATGACCAAACAAAGGGGGAGGTATTTGCCACTTTTCTAAGATACTTGGCAAACTCCTGGCCTGTGCCACTGCTTGCTGGGAGGGCTTGCTGGTGCTGGTGCCGAGCCCCCAACACCGCAGGGCAGCGCGGCCCTGAGAGCTCTGAACCCAAGTAAATTAACTTGGATAATTGAAGCGGTGAATGAATTTTATCGACTCTTCAAAATGTAATTCATGTTTTGCGCTTTGTTTACTCATGCTTGTTTAGCTCTTACTACAGAAACCCATTGCGTATCTGATGTAAGGTAGACCCTGTCATACCACAACAAACGGCACAGATGCAGCGATAGAAATTGGTACTCTCCAACGCAAAGCATGCCAAGAGCCCTGAGATGGGGCTTTCCTCACCCAATCTCATTCCCCAGGGAGCAAAAACCATATATGTGTTTCCCAACGTTGAGGACATCAAAGATTTTCTTTCCTGCTTCCTCCAGGTGACCCATCTAGTTGTTTAACGTTTTCAATTGATTTACTTTTCAGTAGAATAATGTGGCTTCAAACAGCCACAGATTTAAAACCAAAATGTAAAGAGGAATGCCAATCAAGCAAATCTTTAGTCAACTGAATTAAGTAACAGCCAGATGGCAATTAAAAAAAAAAAAAAGAAAGAAAAGAAAAACAAAAGCAATTTGTTCAACATCTTGCAATTAGATAATATTTACAGAGGTGCTATTGGGAGGGAGCTGCGAGGGAGCTTCTCAGAGACAACCGTTTTCCTCGCTGGATATTGAGTCTGTTTACCACTAGGGTAATAAACCAACCCAATCAACTTGGATTAGGAAATCACCGATTTAGATGCATTGATTTAGCAGCCTTGCATACAGCTGCTGGGCAGACAAGCGTTCTTTCACAGCTACCTCACTGCTGAGGGCTTCATGAGTCAAGTGGCAAGTCCACACCTGAAGCTGCTGAGAAGACCGGGTTGGGACTCCTACTCCCAAATCCCAGCTGTCCCCCTACCTGTCACTTCTCTCCCCAAACTGTTTTTTCTGTGAGAGGTATGAAATGCCATTTATTGCTATCACCTCTACAACTAGCACCAACTCGCATCATGCTGGAGAACACGACTGCACGTGACAATGACAAAAAGTCTCTAAGGAAGTCTCCTTCCGCTGCCACAGACCACAGAAAACACCTCACCTCCACTAACCCATCCCTCTGCTTCAGAGACTTTCTGCTTCGAGCGTTAGGACAGACACTGGAGCGTTGGTGGGGCGAAACAGGAGCAGCGGGGTCTCATGTTTTTTCACAAAGTTAATACGGAAATACTATACACGTGGCGAGATTTCCAAGACAGCTACAGACCTCTCGCTGGTCACAATTCAACTTACCGCTGAGCGGGTGAGGAACGGTGTATTGCTTCTTCTTGCTTGAAGTGGATGTTGAGGAAAGCTTGCGAACGAGCGCTCCTCGGTTGCTTGCAGGAGCATTGATCTGCTGGGCTTTTCTCAGCTGGACCATGCGTTCAAGCCTCTTCAGCCTTTCTTGCGAACGAGAGATGAACTGAGGCTTGTGGATTTCTAGTGCTTCCTAAAGGAGACAGAGAAACCGCTTCATTTTAAAAGAATTAAAAGGAAGAAAAAAATGTGATCTGCGTCTAACTGGGCTCAGTAAGAGGTTATCAATGAAAATGATTGCTTGTCTGTACGGAAGTTAGCAAACTGCCTTCCTATCTGTCTTTACTTTCTTTTACTGTCAGAAAGTTGCCTGGGTTGAAATTCCATAGAATCATAGAATGCTTTGGGTTGGAAGGGACCTTTAGAGGCCATCCAGTCCAACCCCCTGCAGTGAGCAGGGACATCTTTAACCGGATCAAATTTCCAGATCAAACAAAGGAGAATTTCTGAAAAAAAACCACAACTTCCAAAAAACATATCCAAAAGGTTTTGAATTACGTATTTTTATGAGTACCCCATCGCTGAAGCACCTTGTCACCGACAGTTCGCAAACTTTCTTGTGTATTTCGATTGTCCTGCAGATCTCTTCTTGGATGATCCAGAAAGCAAACTCTTTCCAGTCAAAGGCTGCTTCAACATTTAGGAACATCTTAGGACAGAAGACAGGAGCGCAGATTGGTCTGCAACGCGCACCAGAGGAGAAGGCAGGAAAGCAGGTCTGCTACCAGGGCTTGGTATCAACCTCGGGTCATGTCCGTGCCTACGGCTGCCGCTCGTGGTACTGGGTGTCGTGCACATTTGGGAAATTGGCAGTTTCGAGGTACAATTTCAAAAGTGCCTTTGGGAAATTTGTGAATCCCCAAACTTTTACCATGTTCCTCTACAGGAATGGCAGCTGGGACTTAGAACGGGCAGCTTTTACAACCAGACAGCCAAGCAAGTCTTGGCAGCTGATGCGAGCTACCAAAACTTCACTGGAAAGGAGGAAAATCAAGGAAATGCCAACTTCTGCCCTCATCTGCTTCCCAGGAAGCAAGCGCCATCCATGAAAAAAGAAGAAAACAAAATGAAGAAAAAAAAAAAAAGAAAAAAGAATAAAAAGGAAAAAAAAAAGAAAAAAGGGGAAAAAAGAAAAAAGAAAAAAGGGGGAAAAAGAAAGAAAAAATAAAAATAAATACATAAATAAATAAATCCACTTATTAATAACAACACTAACAACAAGTTGATATTTTACCCGCAGCGTCTGCAGGGCTGGTGGAGTTTTCTCAGGCTGGGAGCCGGTTTCTGGCCGGGTGAGCGCGTCGTTTTTCTCACGAGTAACATCTGGCGAGCGAGCCGCGGATAGTGTTACCCTGCTGGCTCGCTCCCGCTCATCCTCCTCCTTACGCTCCTTTATTTTGTCACTTGAACCGCAGAATTCATAATCACCTTCGAGAGATTTAAAAGTTCATTAAGAGTGCATGGTTAATTTTTTATTGGGCTTCTCCACCTCATTAGACAGAGAGGGCAATTTCTGAAATAAGAATGCCAAGGTATTATTAATAGGCCTCATTAAGCAGAATAGATCAAATCTAATCATAGGTGCTACTCACTGCCCTGTGACACCCAGAGTATCTTTCACATTAAGCCAGACATCACATTGAAGCGTAATTAAACCGCTCGGATGCTTAGCTCCCTTCGCTGGTATTTGCTTCCCAAAAGCAAGACACTTCTGTAGCACAGTTGCATCACGGAAAGCAAAGGACATCACGCTGCGACGGGCGGTTTGAGTTCATTTCCATTTATTGCACGTATTGTAGGAAACAGCGTATTGTTACGGACCTTAATCACGTATCGTTTCTCTTCGACCATACCGAGACTTTCATAAACACCACTCTTGTTTTTTCCTTTGCTGATAATACGGTTTGCTTTCTATCATTTCTATATATTCATTAGCCAGTGGAAAGACTCCATGAAAAAAATAATAAACAAAAGGTTAGTATGCATTACAGCGTATTATGACGAAAGTTGTCAATTCACAAAGTCCTGCACTGAGAAAAAAAAGATTATTTTCTATTATATTTTTATAATTATCCTTTAATGCTCTATGACTGATACTCCCTGCACAAATTAGGACCAAAAAAGGCTATGTGCTCAAAAATCAGAGCTGACAAGATTCTCATTTAGGGGACAGAATTAATCCAAAATAACAAAGGAACTTCGGAAGAGCTCCACATGAACTATTTTGAAAAGTCACACTGGAGTACTTCTTCCTTGCCAAATAATTTGATTTCTAGAACTAAATATCTGGGAATAAAGCCCATTACTGTTTTATTTCAATTTTTGGTTACAATAAACTTAAAATATTTTCCTCTTTATGACATATTGTACATATTATATTGTACTTAAAAAAATATTAAAATGATCTGTGTTGGGTACATTTGCCTTATAAAAACCTGAACTGTATTTCCTCCCTAATACTGTTCTTGTTAACATTTTGGAAAAAAAAACCCCTTGAAACCTGTGAACATGAAATTAAACTCCTTGATAAGCCAGGTTTACAGAGGGGTTGATTAATTTTATCTTTGATAGATCTCAGTGGACGCTTCACTTTTGTAAAACTAAGTCACTTCCAGTTAGTGAAATGGCGTGATTTAACTTCAGGCCCTGAAAGCAGAGCGTAGGCTTCTCTCATCTAAGTGGGTGTTACGCCCAGTAGCTTTAGAGTCAATAATGGAAAAAATTTGCCTACACGACTACAAAAAAATCTGTAAGAAAAAACGCCGTAAGAAAAAAGGTTATATGACCATTATAGCGTTTTTAAGGTATTCTTGGAGTCAATTTCTCACAAACCTGTTGATGCTAAAGCCAAATTAATCTGTAGTGTATCTCAGTTGTCTTCTGCAAAAATACCTTACGCATGAATACAGCTGCTTGTGTCATCTCCATTTTAGCTATTTGAGTAAGTGTTGGAATTCAGACATCCCAACAGGTGCTGAACTAGAAGAAATTACGTTTTACATGCTGAAACCTTGTTGATAATCAACTGTTAAAACTTTTTTCTTTTTTTTTCTTCATGATAATCTCTCCAAACGAAGTATTTCATGCTGTACCTGTGCACCACAGTTTATTCTGTCGTGTAAAAAAAAAAGATTGCAGAAGTAAAAGAAAGGTATCAAAACAAGGTCGTAAAAATAACCTCACTTCTGGTGTTTCTTGGTTGGACTGGGACTGCTTGACTCTGCAATTTTAATGTTTTTTCAAGATTTTCAAGAATCTACTCACAAAGTAAACCCATCTTTCTCATCTTAATCTTGTTTTCTATTAACCATAGCAATGTATACAGTCAGATTAGTTGATTGATCTCTCACCAGATGACTCATAGGCAGCACTTAAAGCTGGACAAAAATGGACTGACTTTCCATTATTTCACTTTTTTCTTTGAGACTGATCTCATCTTATTATTGAAACCATATTCCTAACAACCACAGCAGGATTTGTACCTTACTTTTTAGGAGCTGGTTTTGCCTGCGAACATTTTCTTCCGAGAGGATTCTCGATGAAGCTTTTCTATTGCACATACTAGCGGAGACAAACATTTTTGGTTTCAGGACACCCTGTGCTTGGATCTCTTTGGATTCGGAGGAGCCTTTGGAGGGATCTCTCTCTTTCGACGAGCCATCAGTAGCAGCAGCAATTGCCTTTCTGGATGCTGTATCTGGGAGAGGGCCAGAGGCCGTTGTGCTGCTCCTGCCCGTGGTGCATTGCTGCTTCTTGCTTCCCAACAGCATGTGTGTTCCTGTGAAAAATGAAAAAACCAACCCCAAATTCTATATCATGGGAACATTTTTCTTCTCAGCCCTCTAGTCCTCATAATTTTTATTTCCTGCAAAACTGCTTTCAGTTGTATATTTTAAAAGTTGTAACTGATACAAATTTTACCATGACTGCCATGCAGCTGTACTGCAACAAAACGTTATCGATGGAAATAATCACGGGGGATACTCTTCATAAAAATAAACTGCCTTTCTAAATAATTCAGATACACTGGGATGGGCAGCGCGGAAAGAGTCAAGATACCTCTGACGAAAAGGAATGCTATGTGTCTTTCTTTTGTCTCTCGCTCACTTGAGAGGAACATTTTAAATTGGTTAAACCTGGTGAAAATTAGAGTTATGGATCCAATGGTGGCTGTGATGAAAACTGAGGTCTGAGTGGTTTCGGGATCAGGGTTTTAACCTCTCTGTAGTGGGGTGGCTGCCTCAGAAGCAGCACCCGTCTCCAACATTTTTAGTGCCCTGTTCTACCCCTGTGCAAAGCCGCAGCAGGAACCAGCGGCCAAAAAGTCCAGTTTGCACAAGATACGCTTTCCCCTGACATTGCTTTGAGGAGAAGGATGTTGCACAGCAGCTACAGCCGCAGGACCCTGCTGTGACAAAAGCAGCGGAGCTGGTCGGGTAAGCTCTGTGCTACACAGACCTTGAACGGTGATTCAAGCTGACCACCACCGCTGCCAGCAAAACCCTAGAAAATTGGGCACATAAGCACACAGAAGTGTCCATTTTCCAAGGGGCATTTTAGGCAGAATTTTGGAGGGAGAAGAAATAGAATAGGAAAAACAAAAAAATCAGGAAATGAAATCCAAAGAATTAGGGACAACATGGGAAGGGCATCAGGATCAACAAGAGGGCAAGAAAGAAGGTGCAGATGGGAACTATTTTCTGACCCTATAAACCACCCGGTAGCGGTCCCTGGTAGGCAGGCACCCACATGGCCATGCACACAGCATGACTCTGCTCTTCTTTTTTAATAATGTGCATAAATTGTCTATTGGCAGTCCTAGTCACAGGCTGACTCGAGACCGAAAGATTTATGTAGATGGAAATGAGCAATAGCTATTAAAAAATTGGTGAAAGAAGGCAACTGAGAGATTTGGGAGGTACAAGGGAAAAAAAAAAACCAACTGGTTTCAGCCCTAACCATAAACCCAAACAAACCAGGCAGTGATTGTCTCGTTGTCTGTTGTGGACATAACACATTTAATAAACCACTGATGCTTCATGACAAACACTTTTTTAAAAGCAGCCACATAATTCTTTTCTCTGCTGACTCATTCTCAACAGCTGCCCCTCTCCAAACACTTCTTTCCAATGCCTTGGTTGAGGACAGAGGGAAGATTAGAAGTGTTTTTCTTCTTTGATCCAATCCACAAGGAAGGATGAAATGCCACATCATGTTAGACACTTCCTTATTAATTTTTCAATCAAGTTTTCAATTCACTTTCCCAATCCTTAATCCATTCGCAATAGGTGAGGAATATTCTTTGCCACAAAATGATGGTCTCCTGCACATTTTAGTGATCTGAATGGCTCATGTTTCTTTTCAATCTCCCTGTATTTCTGGGGAAATCAGAGACATTAATCACAGAATCACAGAATCTTTTGGTTGGAAAAGACCTTTAAGATCATCGAGTCCAACCGTACCTGTCCACCACTAAACCATGTCCCTAAGCACCTCGTCTGCCCGGCTTTTAAATACCTCCAGGGATGGGGACTCCACCACTTCCCTGGGCAGCCTGTTCCAATGCTTGACAACCCTCTCCGTGAAGAAGTTTTTCCTAATATCCAATCTAAACCTCCCCTGGCGCAACTTGAGGCCATTGCCTCTTGTCCTATCACTTGTTGCTTGGGAGAAGAGACCAATTAAGGTACAGCATCCAGTGTTTTTCCCTTACCATGCAGATCAGAAAGCTTTTAGCATGTTTCTTTCTGTAAACTCAACTGCCCATACAGGGAGGAGTCAAATTCTCAGGGGATCCTCTAGTGAGGGATCCCTGAAGATCAACATAGACAGAAAAGTTAACTTTTTTCTAATTAAATTCACTGAGATAAACCCTGCCCTAAGCAATTCCACAGCCATACAGAAAATCTGATCAAAGCACGGAAGCGCACACAGAGCTCCCAAATTCTAGGCTAGCATCCAAGCTCTCCCTCTTCTCTCTGGTATAAATGATTTTTCTCCTTGCTTTTCACACTTTGCAAATGTTTGCCTTATCTTTTGTCAAAACTTTGCTCTCTTCTCGGACGAAAATAGTTTTGATGCAAATACTCTCAACAAGCTGGATAGACTCAACTCTGTGCATACACTCAGCTGGAGCTCATGCATATACAGCGATCAGCTCCTCCATTCCCTGACTGATCCCATACCTGCAGTTACACGCTGTGTTTCTACAAATGTTTTATGACATATAGAGGGAAAAAACATTGGGACAGATTAATGGGGTCATGGGCATCAAAGAGCGTTCGTGGGAAGAGGTAGAAACAGGCAGCATGGTAGGAGAAGATGAAGAAAGCAGCAGGTAGCATTAAGTAATCGCAGAGCGGCAGAGAAGGAAGTCTTTTCACAAAGGCAGCCAAGATACTAGAAGGATAGAGGGAAAAAAAAGAGGGCAGCTAAGCCACAGAAAGAACTTGAATGGAAAACAGATTATCTCTTCAAATTGTCTTTTAAATTAAAATAGTTTACTGGCCAATAGAAAGCAGAGAGGAGAAGAAAGTGGAAAGGAGAAAAGAGTTTCTGCTCATCCAAGGCATCACAGGCAGGAGATAATTTGCCTTCATATCAAGAAACGGTCTGTGCAACAAATGTGTGTGTTGTGAAGCCAAACAGCTTCTTCACCGAGACTGTCAGACCGCTCAAACCACTGCTGCGTCCCCAGGAGAGGCTGTTTGCTACGGCTGGGCATTGGCATCCGAAACTGCCGCAAGAATCATCAGGGTGGTGAAAATAGGCTGCAAGGTAGCAAAATAAAACAGCGGAGACCAGAGTGAGCGAAGGAGTTGTCTGTAAGCCACATCTCTCCTCTCTAACATCTTAGAATATGGATGTGACCAGAAGAAAGAAGAGTTGCCTGGAGTATTCACACTGGAGACAGCCTTCCCTTCTGCACTGAGAGAGAAATGCCACCGGTGGCATTCTGCCCAAAAGGTCTGGGGATTCCCAAAGGTGTGGGTTGGAGAGAAAGAAAAGAAAGGCATGAACAAAAGTAGGAATGGGGTCTAAAATTAAAAAAAAAAAAAAAAAAAAGATGATAGCTGCTTCTTAGCATTTTATGACAACAAAAAGATGTCTAAGAAAGAATTAAAAAACCCAAGATTCCTTAGGAAACTCAGGTATAAAACCACTGCATCCTTCTGCGTGAAAAGTGTCTTCTTTAGGTCTTGCCCTAATATTATAACTAAACCTTAATCCTTATTAGATTCACAGTATGGTGAGGATTGTTTTTTTTTTTGTAGTTAATTACAGCAATAAGAAAATGTGCACCTTGTTCTTGTCTAACATCAAAGGCAATCAGAATAATAACGGAGCCAATTTGGTAAATTCTTTCCTCTGACTCCCTCTTGAATTAACCTTTCAATTCAAAACGTACAACCAGGCGCAGTCAATCCCCAGGAAAACACGGCAAAGCAAACCAGACATGGTCTCCAAAGATCAACTCCCTCATCCTCAAAGCAGCTGTCAATTACCTTCGCTAATGAACGCAAATGCAAATGATATTTAGGAAGAAAGAAAAAGGCAAAGGTACGTAAAGGTAGGATCACAGAGTTTCACTCTGCGCAGTCGGGATCCGTTTTTAATATACTGTGAGGGGAATTAGGACTGTTACTCTCATTAAGGCTATCTGGAATTGTATATCTGAGTCCCCACGCACCAAACTTGAAATATATACGCCCCTCGGAGAGCAGCTAGAATTGCAACTGGATGACCAGCAATATGTGTTTTTTCTATTATCCCAGCTGAAGAAAGACTTGAAAACTAATGAACAAAGACATGCAAGTGTAGTGCTTTGGGAGATACGGGAGAACAAAACTCGAAGAAACAGAAAGCGGAATGACTCCGTTAATAAAATTCAGCAGATATAGATCCTAGTTGTAAAAGTTCAGCTGCTTATAGGAGAAAAAGGAAGAAAAATCATAATTACATTTGGAGAAAAGTCATTTTTGCCCTATGCAAGGAAGAAAAAGACAACAGTTCAAGTTTTAAATAAAGACTTAGTGAAAACCATGTGATAACGGAGGAGTTAAAAATATTCCGTAAAACCAAGGGGAGGTTTTCAAAAGCTCTTCTTTTTTTTAAAAGAATCCTTGATCTCTGAGTAAAATGAGTATATTGTTTTACTGTAAAGTATCTTTTTACATTTTTCTGCCTCTCCCTTCAGGGGGTTTCGTTAACAGGAAGCGACCCCGCGTTACAGCAGGTTAAACTTGCCTTTCCTTGAAACGTGGACAATTCAGGCAAACAGACGCTTTCCATCGTTACTGCTTTTTTTTTTTTCTTTTCATTTTACAGCAGGATAATGCAGCTTTTCATAACACTCTTCCTAGCGTTTCAGTGTGGATTTTTGACAATTCATGACAAAGTGCTTCTTTGAAATTGGCCACAGTTCATTGTAACAGACGCAGCGCTACAAATCCTCCACGACCACCAAGCAAGCCTGACAAGAGGCGGATGGGGAAGGAGACACGCAGCGTTGATTCACTGAGTGTCATTAATGAGATCAGACATCACCACTGTAGGTAGGCTTTACATTACAGACCACCTGCTGTGGTTTTTTTTTGTTTTTTTTGTTTTTTTTTTTTAATTTAATAAAAGCCCCATGCCCTGGGATGCTAAGCTCTCCCAGACCTCCACGATGGGAGCTGACACTGCCAATACCCCAAGCAGAGAGGAGCAGCAATTAACGTTCCTTAAATGTAAGAAACATCTACCTTCTTCAAGATTTAGACCCGGGCGTATGTAGGTGTAGGTTGTACAGAGCCCACACGTGCCTCAAGCAGGCAAGCAGTCATCCGTAATCCAAACCAAGACTCCAGCCTCCTGATGACAAAGACTGATGACTCAATTCCTATCACGAATCAAGTATTACCCCTGCTAAGCCATACGATCCTAGATATAAGTAAACAGACCGCATCATCTCAACAGCCTGGTAACACAGAAAAATGGAAACATTGAGAGCAATGACAATATTATTAGTTATTTCAGTGTTTGTCAAGGGATGGAAGATAGGATGGATAATTTATTGCTCAGATCACTGCCGAGGAAAAGACATCGCTTTTAATCAGTCAACAAGCTGCAGTCAGCAAGGAATGCGACAAAATTCAGTTGTTTTTACTAAAATTTCTGCTGACCAGCAGTGAGACCTATGTCCCTAACTGCCTTTTCATGTTTGTCAAAAGTCTCGTCTGCAAGAGGCAGTGTCGGATGTTGTTCGGCATCAGCATCCATGGAAACTGTCCCAATTGCAAAAAATCCTGACAGCAATATAGCTCTGCCCATGCTCCCTCGTCAAAATGCAGTGCTTAACGAGGTCTTGGATTTACCTTTCAGTAAAAACCTGGGGCTGGATCCTGAGAAACAGGGCTGGGCCATGTCCTCAGCTCCATTCCCAGAATTGTCAAGACCCAAAGTCAAGGCAACCTTGCAGGCTTAAACAGAGAGAATCAGGCAGGCTGTTCCTCCTGATGAACACATCGCCGTACCTATAGTAATGCTTCTTCAAACAGCCCTGCCTGGTGGGGATAAGGCTTCGTTATCTCAGCTATATCAATAACACCTCAAGCTAAAAGTCTAGATGAAAAAATTATCTCTAACAAAAAAGGTTGTTTTTTTTTTCTAGCTAGCTCTTTTGTTTGCTGTTTTTATTTTTTTTAAATTACATTGACAGCTGTGGATACATCTCTCAGAAGGAAGACGCTTTCTTTTTGCAAAAGCTAACATTTGACCGTAGAAAGTTGTAATCATTTAAAAGAGAAAGCTTACCAAGTGTACCTAAGAGCTATTAGGCTTCAAACATATAATCAGTCCAAAGTAGGCAGAGCCTCTTGATGTCAAGAAACAGCTTGTTTACAGAAGGCTTTTGGCAAAATTAGAGTGTCATCCAACACTTGGCTTCAGAGCAAACAATCCCATAATGCAGCTAATCAACGGCACCTAACAATAACTCGCTCTGTGGTGTCTGCCAATTTATTTTCTCAAAACACTTTGCAAATAATTAATCAATTATCTCTCTTGGTGTTAAATAAGGGAACGCCACTTATTTCAGGGAGCTAATGGGCAACAACGTGCTGCTCGGGTCGGGATGTAAGGCACCGACTCTGACTGCCCACGGGGAGGCTTGGTGGAACAAGGGTGGAATTCGCAATGACTGCACCAGCAAAAGGGAAACGTCCCTGCCTGGCACCTGCAGAAGCTCATCTTACACTCTGAATCACGAGAGTGTATTATTGCAGCAGAATATTTAGCGGTCAGAAAATAAGCCACCCATATGATTTGATTCGACTGCTTGCACCAGTGAGTTCCCAATACCCAGCTGGTCGAGAATAGTGTTTGTGTATTTTGCTAACATTTTTCCCCTTTGCTTCCTATGTGCTGGGACAGGATAAAAGAAAAAATATTCCCTTTTCATGAAACCTTTCATAATTTGGAGGTTGGTCAAGCACCTGGTAATTATTTTCTCATTGAAGATAATCAGTCTTAGATTTTAGACTCATGCCTGGAATCATCATTGTTTTTCTTGCCATGCCTTTTTGGCCATGCTATACTGAAGCCGTGTCTTTAACGAACCCAACGCTCCCAGGCAACTGGTCCTTAGGCTGAGGGGATCTCTGCTCATATTGTTAAGAACCATGGAAATGGTTATTGAAAATACTTTGAAATTTGCTGCCGTGCTTCTGAGACATTCTCTGTAACATCCACGTAACAAAACCTCAGAGTTAGACATCCATGTTTGCATTTCAAGGATGTCATGCTGGAAGCTATCAGGCGCTATTGTAGTGACTCAAGGAGTAATCTGATGCAGTGAGACTTTAAAAAAAAAATATTCAGGATGATTCAGAACATTTAAATGGTGATTTGCAGGGTAAGAAATGTATCGACCACTTGGTATTCTCATCATGTCAAAGACACCTAGTTCTGCAGCTCTTTCTGATGATTTACCACGGCCAGACTGAGCCAAGTACTCATTTCACAGACTGCAGAAGAGTTGCTCCCAGTCTAAACCAAGTGTGAGTAAGGGGAAAATGAGGCCTTTTACTCCAGTGGCATAAAGCAGTCACTGAATCCACACAGCCCGTCTCTTTCTCTTAATCATTATTTTAATGATTCTAGTACTCGGTCCTCTACTGCTTTCCCTGAGTGCTAACAAGTGACTTGCCCCCTCCAGAGTCTTTCACTTTAATTTGTCTCACATTATTACCAACTCTGACAGCTCAAGATAGAAATGTCCACCCTGAACAAGATGGGAAACAGCGGAAAAACCAAACCCTTAACTTCCACATGCCAAAACAAGGAAAGCTGAACTTTAATGTGAATCTTCAGGAGACAACGTAATCACCTTTGGGAAAATAATTCTAATTTATCAATTTCACTCATAGAAATGCTGTCTATAACATCATTAACAGGGCAGACATCCTTCCGTCTTGTAGGGAAACAATGGCCTTTGTATCCAACAGGTTCGTTGCTCTGCCCCATAGTATAAAACTGAGCCTTTAATCTGTGAAGCGCATGCTTCCTGAAGGTGGGGAGCTCCTTCAACTCCAGTCAAATTATTTTGTGGCCATGCCCTTAAACAAGTGAAAACAAACAACCAAAAACCTCCACCAAAAAAACCTCAAAACAAAACCAACCAAACAAACCGCCAACCATCCCCCCAACTATCCATGGCTGCTTGTTGCCTAAAACTGCAGAGAAATTGTTAAAGAACAATTAGTTTCATAGGAAAATATGAGTACTTTAATCGCAGCCAGGGTCACTGTGACACCACAGTGCCACCGAATCACAAGTGCCATCATTGAAAACCAGCCTAGGGGCAGCTTTGTCTTACACAACCTTGAGCATCACCTTTCCCTCTTGCTTACATGTGTCACCTGCAACCTCCAGTGGTAGCTACTCATCCATCTGATGGGGCAGAAGGCCACATCACTCTTCTCAGTCCCATAGTTTTTCTAAATAAGTGGAGTAAGAAAGACTATCTCTCCACACTGATCCCTTGCTTCTCCTTCTACACCCGATGAGCGTCATCACCCCTTCCTTCGTCACACCAGATGATGGGGAAACTGGCAGCAGGCATCTGAAACAAGGAGCAAAGCTCAAGAGCTTGGTACTCCATAAACATAAAAAGGGCCCTCAGAGAAGAGGAGGCATCCCCTTCCTTCTTAAAAAAGCTCCAAGAGAAGGAGGGGCAACTCCTATTGCCCATCACACAGGTTGGGGTCTGTCTCGAAGGCTGGCAGCATCTTCCAGAGTCACTCGTAACTGAGGGCTGCCAATTCCTCATAGAGTTTTCAACATCTGTAAGGGCTGAGTCCTCAATTTCTCAGCATCTCATACACTACATGAAGGTCACATTGCAGTGTGACACAGACCTAATGACACAAAACGTCTAGACTAGGGAAAATTGACAACCTCGTCCATTTTAAATTTATACCAGATGAAGTGAAACATCAAAGGAGCTCCTTTTAATGGGCTTTTTGGCATGTGGTCCTTTGTTCTTAACGAGTCGGCACCAGCTGCTATGTCCATAATGCCAAGTCAGTAACGTCCCTGGCCAGATTCTCGGCTGATGTAAATCAGTGTCGCTCCTCTGAAGGCAGATATATCTATTGGTTGACATCAGCTGAAGATTTGGCTCCTCATGTTTAGCAGGTGCAAGCTAAAGTAAAATCTTCTGTGCTGTATTTCACATTTCTCCTGTCTTCACCATCACTACTGCTGTATACATTCTCAGGCTGGAGAGTTAATTAGCATCAGCTGTAGCTACTCAAGTTTCTATACAATAAATTCCATATTGTAAGGAACAGCTTTCGTCTAATTATAACTTGTTCATGTAAATATATATATATATTTCCACACACACACACTAATCTTGTACTCTGGGTTATTGCGTGGTGACTTTCCCATAAACAGGAGACGAGACGAGAACACCAGATAGGCCACATTCATTCAACGCAACATTTCAAATACTATTTAGTAATTGAAGGTAAATACTATTAATAGTCTTCAGTCTTAAGATTGCCTACATTAGCTCATCCTGATTACCACGAGTATATATTAGTTTAAAGGTGACTTACAAATATTTTCTTGATATAGAAGCATCTCAAATACCAGGGGCTTTTCAATGCATATTTAAAACAAAAACATTCTTTTGCTTTGCAGGTAGCAGCATATCGAAATCCCACAGCACCAACTGTTCTGATTTTACGCCAATACAAGTATACACATACACAGACATGCACAAAAAAATTAAAATAGCTCTCGAAAAAAATGAACGTCTAGTTATTTACCCCTTAGTAAACAAACATGCTGCTGGATTCAACACTTGTTAATAAAACTCTTGCTTAAGAAGGAAACAGAAGCCTGTAATCATCTGGGGCCATTCAACACCCCCAAAGCCCAGATCCCATCTCAGTTTTCCCCATCCACTGCCTTGGGTTGCTTTAATTAAGTAAATTATGCTTCCAAGTCGCCTGCCGTTCTTTTTGGGAAAAAGTATAAGCGACTGCAATACCAGCTCTCTGATCTGTCTTGTACACTGGTTTAAATGTGTTCTTCCCCTTCTTGACTGTTTCATTCCTGGATTCTGCAGGAGAAGGGACGCCGGCAGCACAGCCCCCCCACCCCGGACACCCCCCGTGCCTGGGCTGGCTCCCAGTGCCCACATTTACTGCTGCCTGCAGTCACAACCATCAGTGCCATATTCACCTTCCGTTGCTGACTCACACATACCTCATAATCCCAATTTCCCTACCTGTGGGTAGTTTACATATGAGTGTGATACGGCCTTTTGTCATCTCCCCCCACCCTCCTTGCACCTCCTCCACATCTTCCGTATCTCAACGTAGGGCTGCGGGAGCCAGCACAGCACCTACCATCCAAAACGGATTTACATTTCTCTCCACCTCGTCTGTTCTTCCTTAATAACTCTGCACAGCAGTTCGGGGCATGACAACAAAAGAAAAACAAAAGCGTAGATGTTCTAAAAGTTGAGGTGTTAGCAGAAATTATTTCAGTTTGTAACACAGCTGACATTTGTGAAGGTGCTCAGGCATCAAGACATTTATGATTATCTAAGCTTAAACATAAATTTAGATATTGGCATTTATAGTCTTTCACAGTAAAGTGATGATATTGTTTAATCAAGAGGTCAGAATGAATTTAAAGTTGTCCCATTTTCTTCTCTTTGCTCTTTTTTAATAATTCAGCATAGACCCCAGTAGGTAATATATTGCAAAAGATGGATGGAAAACTAGATATTCATGTGGAATATATTCTTCATGAAAGGTAAGTGAGAAATTAAGATTAAAAATTCTCCTGTCTTCAGCAGAAACAAGGCTCATCTTTTCATTTTTAACTTACCTTGTATTTATGAGACATCAGCTACAGACAGTAAAGGAAATTGCAGCATTCACTTAAAAGCAGCGTTAGCAAGTTCTGACAGCTTGTTAAAAGCCATGACCAAAGGCTGGGTGATGCACATCGATCACCTGTGACAAGGACCTCATGGAGCCTGGCCCAGGCTTACCCTTGGTCGTATCTCTGAGGTGGTTGTGTGGCTCTCAGCGGGCCGTTTCACATTAATGGGTACATGTTCCTTAAGCTGTCCAAGGGATTTAAATGCTGGCTACTCATTAAAAACAAACACAATTATGTCCTACAACTCCATATCCTCCCGCAGTTCAAGTCTGACTTCACGTGTAACATGGATTTTCCAGCACTTACAGACCAATTTCTCGCCAGATAATGGAAATAAAGTACCAAAGCAACAGAGTCAGTAGAAGACACAGTCCATAGCGGTGAAATCACAAGATGATATTCCATCCTTGGGATGCTATAACGTGAAATATGGCTTTGAACGCTAACTGAGGCTGAGAGATTTTGGTTTCTGAGTATAATTACCATCCATGAGCATAGCCTAACATTTACATTTCATTAATATGCCTTAAATATCCTTTTCATATGTGGCACATTGTGGAAATACATACCTCCAGAGATTATCTGGACCAACCTCCTGCCAAAAGCAGGGCCTTAGATTAGGTTATCCAGGCCCATGTAAAGCCAAGTCTTGAACACTTGGATTTGAACATGAAATAGTATGAGTAATACTGTAGGTAGAGTCATCATTACTTTAGTGAAGCCACATGAAAAATTAGAAAAAAGACACTCCAAAGAGGCCATGACTCGACCGGCCGTATAGGAAACGGCAAACCTGGCCCCAGTACCTGTAAAGCAGAGAAGTATTTGGCAGAGAAGTATTTGGGTGCTCATTCCACTTCAGATCCTAATAAGGCAGCCTGTACATCCTGGAAACTACATTTACAGATTTCATACAGAGAAGTCTAGCCTTGAAAGTAATTTTTTTTTCTTTCTTTTTTTTTTTTTTTTGTCACGGTAATGTTATTACCACTTGTATTTCTGCTGGCAGGAAGGTATTGCCTACAGCTGCAAACTAATATAAACTCAAACTTTCTGGGTCATCAGAAATGTGATGGACAAAGCGCTCCCCGCAGTTCCTTCATCCATAAGATAACTGTGTTAAAGTATTAACGCGGTGTCAAAAATTGTTGGCTGCTCCTTCTTTGCGAGTTCTTTCTTCTTTTTAAACATTTCATTTCACAACCATTTCACTGCATAAACCTATAGCGGACCAAAGCTTAACGTGAATGGATTTGAGCTGGTAAACACTGGAAGGAAAAAAAAAGATCCCAAAGAATTGGGAATCTGTAATGGCATACAGGACTTTGCGGATGGGTTAGTTAATTTGCCGTGCTCGTAAAGCAGCACCTTGTGACACAGGTCTTGTAATTTTGAGCTCTATACACAGACGTGCCACAGCAAAAAGCAGGAAGAAACTGTGCCCCATTACAGCTTTCTTTAGATATTTAAAACTAGTCCGGGGAAAAAAAACATATAACAGGCTGTAGGACGGTACCAGGTTTCCACCAGAGCGGAGCACTGGACCTGAGAGATGACTTCACTCCCTCGCTTCACCCATTTTCAGAACTAAAGGGAACCCACTTTTTAATTTTCTCCCCGGTTAAAATCATACCAATTGCCTTTCATTTTAATGAGCAGTACGGACGTCTCATGCATTTAGCTCGGTTTCTTCAGATTTGTCACATTTAACGGCTGACGGCTATGCAAGAGCTCACGACTTTGGGGATCCTGGTGAGAAAGACTTGTTTTGAAGCATTATTCTGGCTGTTTGTACAAATTTCACACAGGAAAGTTGCAGTAAGCTGATAAACACCGTCTTATATATTACAAAGGGTCTGATCAAGAGCAATCTATACCTTTACATTCTACATTATTGCTTACACAAAAGGTGGAAGCAGTTAAAAAGGTAACGCTTCCCATGTTTATTTACATCTGCATTCTTGTGTACACAAATGGTGGAAATAATTTTTCAAACCCCCAGTATTTCTCAGCTGGTTACCTCACTTGTTTCCGCTTTTTAGTAAAACCGTGCAACCATGAGCAGTGTTGTATTTCACTTTCTAATTACTTCTAGTGAAAGTGATTCTTTCATGGCCACCGCTGTGTTACCAAGCCCAGGGAAGCCTCAACATCACTCTAATCCTCGTTTCTGTGCTATAGCCCAGAGAGACCTTAGGTGGTGGTGAACAAAGCCTTGAATGCACAGTACTTTCTATGGAAACTTCAGGAGGATATTATTTGAAATTAGGATGGTAGGCGATGAAGTCCAAAGCCAAAATGCTTAATTTGCTGGTGTCAGTCAGTGGAAGGTCCTCACCAACCCTCACCCCTTTACATTTCTTCCTTGCTTTAGCACTGGTTGACGTCTTCCCTCTCCTGCTCCCCACTGTGCCGTCTCCCCTTCGACAACAGACAACCTGGATTACACTTCTAAACACAAAGAAATATTTTATCTCAGGCTTTCTTCAGCAGCCAGCCTGAGGGGTGCTTCACCCTGCAGACCCACGCAGCTTGCATTTAAGGGCCTGACTCTGCAATTACTGACACCGCCGGTTTCTCTGTGGAAATCCTGGCTCTGTCGATAACTTTCATTAAGGTTAAAGCAGGAGGCCTCTGGATAAAGCAGTGCTTTCTCACTGTTTGCACCTTGGTGACCACAAGAGCGATCCCACTGATTTCAGGCATGGGAAAGCGAGTGCAGCAGTAACAGCAAGGTGCAAAGGGACGGTGCAGCCCGGGTTTTGTATCCTGTCTAGCCCCTGAGACAGCACACAACTTCTCATCCTTCTCTTTTTTTACCATTTGCACACTGGGAAGATAAAGGTACAAATGACTCTTAGGCAGTAGCTCGTGTTCATATAGCGACCCTTAGATCAAAAAGGCCATATAAGAACAAGGTAATTGCAATTAAATGTAGCCCAAGGTTGCAGGGTACATGGGGGGTAAGTTTTAACCTTAGTGTTTTTGGTAAAAACCAGACTGGCTCATTGACATTCTTCCCATCCACGCTCCCTTCTGGAGAGTCAATAAACTCAGCTGTGGTTGTTCAAGTGCACTGTAAAATAGCTGCTGCAGCCCAGGGCAGCCGAGGCTACGCCACCCTGGGCACGAAGCAATCCCCACGGTACCTTTCCCTTCCCCGAGAGCAATGTTGCAAAGAAAAAAAATTTTATGTTTGCAAAAATGCTTGGAGATGTTTGAAAGGAATGTGCTAAAGATTTGCAAACCATTTACCTGGAGCCATTAGTTATAAAGGCCTGGGCTTATGACTATAACCTTCTAAATAAAAGCTGAAAACGATCATTTTTGATCGCAAGGAGCACAAAATGAAGCTCAGCGCAGCCATCTCCTTCTTAATCCCACACCTTGAATTTCAGCCCTTATACAAAGACAGACATAAGTATTTTCAGGGGCTAAGCGCTTGCATGTTGCTGGGAGAGAAAAAATAAATTAGTTTTAAATGGTTGAAAATAGAGGCTTAATGCAGAAAACACAGGCAGAGTTTTCTCTACCACCTGATGAGCAGCAGGCATCACTAGCATGGTAAATATATTCATGGTAGTCCTGGAACTGAAAACGTCTGGGTTGTGCTCTGGCTCACTGTACCTTTGCAGAAGCAAAATGACTATTATCTGCTCACATAAAATCGTTGTGGTGGGTCTGCTCCAGCCTGAACCTCTGCTCCACCAGACTGAGGTTTATGGAAATTGCTTACCTGCCTCACCACTTGAATTAGGAAGCTGGCGAGAAAACGTAGTGTCATAGCTGCCAGATTGCTTATCACCATCTTTCTTTGTTGCTACTGCGTTATTAGGTCCTCTGGGTATATCCACAAATGCTGGGAATTCAGAGACAAAGACGCTTTGCAAAGGGTATTTACTACCCAAATAGCCTTCAGTTGTTGTCTCTCTATTAATCACATTATTTTCTGTTAGGTCTGCACTCCAGTTTGGTCTGAGTGGAGTCTTGTTTTCTCCTAGGAGCTTTGTCCTAAGTGTCTCCTCTATTGGCTCTCCATTAGCTATGCCATCTACTCCATCTGCTGTTAATCTAGACGAACTGCAATTTATATTGAAGGACAACGCCGATCTATGAATTTTTTGGCATTTCATTCGAGGTTGGTCAATGCACACATTGAGCGACTTGTCTAAATAATAGATGGTATTTGGACAGTGCTGAGAAACCTGAAGGTGGACACACGAGGTGAATGAAGGTGGTACTTTCTCTCTCCCATCACTGCTTTGAAGACCCACGCCGTTCTCCTTGTTTCCAGGGTCAAAAATTCGTTTTCGTGGCTCTTCGCCTAATTGTGAGCAAGATTCAGAAACCTTTAATGGAGGGATACTTTGGTTTGTGTGGCCCGGCGGAGGCCAGCGACGGAGAGCAGTAGGGACTTTGCTCAAGGTGGGGGACACAGCGTTGGGCTCTTGCACAGCCCCAGCTCCACGTGCTGGGTCACTGGAGCCTGCAGCAACACGCCTGGCTGTAATAGTTATGGAAGCAAACCCTTTCTGCTGGTTTTGACACTGTTTTCCCTCCGTGATGGGAGAGTCCGATGCAGACGTGGTGTCATCTAAAGATACCTGAATTTCTAATCTGCTGGGAAGTACCGTAAATGCTCTGTTAATGTTGACTGAACCATGGTTAGCCAAAGATTGCTTTGTGTGATGAGTGCTGGGCTGGTAGATCATGGACTGCACAGGCAAAGCGGGCCAATTTTCTTTTGATTTATTCTCCTCAATCATCTGCACAATTACTATCGGTGAAATCAATTTTGTATTTTGTGATGATAGAGATTCCTGCAAATGAAAAGATTCAAATTATCAACATACACTGTCATAATATATGTAACTCTTTCTCATCTACCATCTATCACACTGGACAGTTTTGTTCGAGATTTCTTGTTAACTTTCTATTCATCCTAAGTTTTTTGTCATTTAAAAACACACGCTCTTGAAATCAGCTCTGAAATGCCTGGGAGACTTCAATGAAAACCTTATCACCCTGGTGCAAAAAAATATTAAAATTAAGAATGTGTATCCTACACTATTATTTTCAGTATTTAACCCATTGTTGCAGTTGGGATTTGCGGCTGCTGTGTTTCTTTAAAAACGGACGTGTCAAAGGCAATTGCCTGCTTCAAACTCTAAACTGCTCTTTCATGATGGTCTGCTGGAATTTAAAATGCATTTCAATGTGTTATGGATCATTAACCTGAAATTCCACGTGCACCATCACATGCTGCAGAGGACATGTGGGCACCAGGGTCATGACTGCTCTACAACCTCACCAGTTACAAGCATGGAAAAACTCCATGATCCCTCCCACAAAAGTGATATTATAATTTCCTCTAAGTGCTCCAGGTATTGTTTTAATTCATTAGTTCCCTCTTGCTCATCGTTACTTGGTGGCACCTATCAATGACGTAAACCCACATATGTCCAAGCTTGATTGACAGTGGCCCAGATTCATTTTCCCAACCATGACAGTAAACATCTATCTTGATAGACTGTCCCTTACTTCACTCGATGTGATAAAGGAAGTGTTTTTACATTAAAGCTATCCGACAAAGAGTAAACCTGATTTTAAAATCTCCTGCTATTATCATCCACACGGCTGGTCACATAAATCACATGGAATAAAGCATCTGGCCTAATCTTGTTGCTGCTGTGAAGCGGCTGATTAGATTGCTCCTGCCCCGTGTTCCTAGATCTCCCAATCCTAATAGAAAAAAACCCCATGGAATTGGCACGCAAATTCTGAGGATTAGCTCCATAATGAAAGCTCAGTCAAGTTCATTCGGGGTTCAGGTGCTATTTGCCTGCTGTACTGCTCCTGCTTGGTATGAATTCATCTCAGTCATATCTGGGCGTCTATCAGCTGGTAATCAATGCCAGTACTTGACAAGTATTTCACAAAACATAATATTCTTCTTCCTCAAGGAAGACTATGTGAGTGACAGAGCTGTGACCTCCCGGGTGCCACGGTCATCCTTCTCAGGGCTTGGGTGCCAGAGGTGGGACCCTGCACTCAAGCCCATGGGGAAAACCATTCCTGCGCTCCTGTCCCCCATGCGTGGGAACAACAGAGAAAACGGGCTCCTCTGTAACGCTGGGGCAGGCTGATCTGGGAACCCAAACAGGGAGAGTTAGGCCAAGAGTTTATTAACGAGGTGAAATGCCAGGTAAGTTTTGTCAACTCTTTAAACCAGCTGCCTGTGGCTTTGACAATTCAATAATTTCACAGCCCCAGGGAAAGCATTTTCTTCCTCCTTTGTTTCTTTCATGGTTTGTAACAACATTTGCCTCATATTTTCTGCGCTGCGTTTACTTCTACCTACAGGTTTAAGACCGTTGCATGTCTTCCAAAACTCTCGACTTCCCTGGGATTTCTACAGGGCACCAAAGAAGAATGTTGCTCGAAATACTTCAGTTTGGATGCATTTCTCATGCTCCAGTAGTTAATTTGACATTTATTTCTTTTGTTAAGGGCTGCACAGATGGAGACATCCTGCAGGAGTCCAAAGGCACGTCAAAAATGCTCCCGATTAGCTTCAAACTCATGCACCAATATTTTAAATAATTTGCTTTTCCTTTTTCTGCCTGAGTATATGTATTATTCCCTCCTCCCAACCTTTGGCAAAGAAATGGATCTTTAAGGTTTGACCAGCTGATCCTATGCTCGTTGGGAGCTTTCAAGCTTTGCTGCATCTTGTGAAAAAAAAATATGTACTTACACAAAGTAATTGTGGTGAACTGAAAAACTCAGGCTTTATCCTGAGAACATCCGAGACAGGGTGTACTGATATTTGGGATACCACTTGATTTAGTCTCCTGAGGTGTTTTTAACAACTTCTCCCCCCCGCCAAAACATGCAATTTTTCCCCCCCTCACCAAAAGCACATTGAATCACAACACTTAGCCATCATTTTATTTGGCTTTTCTGCTGCCTAAGCTAAGCCTAGCTAAACAAAACCAAGTCCAAACACACTGCTCAGCAATCAGCAATTGTTTTTTAAACCTGAATGCGTCCTGCTGACCTCTGTCGAAACATAATTTATTTATTTTACCTTGGTAGAGCTGGATTTTCTCTCCGCAGCGCTCTCCCGTTGAAGGCCTGTGCACGTCCTCTGACCGTCAGCGCCCCATCGCTTCTGGGTCACTCCTGGGGAAGAAAACACAGAAAAAGTAACATTATTTTCAGCGTCCTGGAGGAGAGGAGTTAGAAAACGTGGTTTTAAATGGAGTGCAAGCAGGAGGGAAAGAGCTGCTGTAAATGATCTGATTGCCCTGGGATCTGGTTATCGGATAGATCCTATTTCTCCCTCTTCCCAGGCACTTGAAACATCCCTGAGATCCTGTTGCAAAGATGTGTTTGTGGGCAGTCTCAGACTTTGTTCAGGGCTGATCCAAAGCTTGAACATCTCTGCTTCTGATTTCCGTGGCTCCAGGCATGAGTGTGGAGGAATCGGGGAAGATGGGAAATGCAGATTTCAACAAATGTCACTTTTGTGTAGTCTGCAGAACTGGGAGCACAAGTGATTTCATTTGAACTAAGTCACCTTCACATTTAAAGAACTACAGTAATTTTAAATCATACTCACAAATTCTATTACATCATAACTTTTCTAGTCCAGTGACAACTATTACATCAGTACATCAGCCTCTGATTTTGCCATCTTTTATTTCATGTGAGCACTAGCCTGTCTGCAGCTTTTTTTACACAGAGCTAATTTCTATTTAACACGGAGCCTGGGCTATTGCAATGATGCAACTGGCGTCCGTTGTCAACAGTTTTGCCAGAAATTACATTACTTTCTATTTTGCGATAAACATCCAAAATTAATTTTCAAAAATCTTCTGTTTGGACTGAAATCTCTTGACGTTACTGGCTGTTGCTTTATAGCAGCAAGTCATACCACTGCTAAGACTTTTTTTTTTTTCTTTCACTTAGACAGCCTGCCACAGAAGTTGATAATTTTTTACTAAGCGGAATTTCAGCTGACATGTAACATTATATTAACAAAGGAATATAAATCAGCTCCACTTTAAGAAGCGCTCATTAAAGCATATCCACCATAGCAGGCTCCAGGGCTTCATCTCCTTGGGTGCAGCTAAGGAGTAGAAGGGAAAGAGGTGGAAGGTACCAGGTCTATCCCCCACCGAGAGATCTCCTTGAGTCCCACCACGGAACACAAATCACAAAACACTAACAGGATGTTTTATGAACCTTCTGCTTTAATAAAGTATGCTAAGGTATAATACTTTAATACTTTACTTGCACAGCTCCAGGATGCCAATGCCACTGTGTATATTCATAACTGGCATGAAAAAAAAAAAAAAAGAGGTTTACTTTTGTCATTGAGTAAAAGAAGGTCCTGAGCAACAGAGAAAACAGCTGGACTCATTAGTCACAGCATGGAAAAAAAAGAGAATCCAGAAAATAGCCGGAGCAGAGGGCCCACTACACATTTATTGGCAAAGAAATAATGCATGGTTGCAATCAGTGAAAATGCAATGAACCTGATCTAGCACACGATCACGGTCACTGCTGGCACAAAAGACGGGCAAGATGCCTTTGGAGCCTGCTCCTCACCCTGTTGTGGTACACAGTGAGAAGGAGGTGCTGCGCTTTCCACGAAGGACAAAATCCACCTGCGCCCACAAGCAGTGGGATCGGGGGAACTGCTGGGTGAGCCTCATGGAAAGGTTATTTTCAGTGTGTCAGTACTCTCGTGAGTTATATGCGAATACCTTCGTGGTGAAGAGCTGCCACATATGCTGTCTTATTTACTTTTTAAAACAACTAACTAGGGAATAACTTACAGAGAAGGATAAAGAAGAAATTCTTGGACTGAATTGAGGAATGACCTCAAAAAATCCAAAGGTTTGATAAAAACAAAGTATGTAATTAAAGTGCCAACTTCAACTAAGTTATCACTATTTTCCTCCGACGCTTTACAGTAAGAAAACCACAGTTGTCCCAGATTGAGCTGGAAAGCTACAACAGGAGAACATCAACTCGTGAATGTCAATCAGTGCGCAAGGAAATCCAGAAGGCTGGCCGGAGATAAATCAGATCCAGACAGGCATGTTTTGCCAGATGGCCTTTTATGAATTTCATTCAAATGTATTTTCAGCACAAGAGAAAGGCTGAGTACTACAGGGTCAAACAAGAACAAGTTGTCAAAGTCCACACAGTAGATTACACATAATATGTAAGTTATTCTCATCAAAGTAACCTCCTGTGATCAGCAATAACCTGTAGGCAGGACCTTCCAATTTCACACAGATCCCTTGGAATAGATTAGTTAATTCCTGCTTGTTTGACTTTAAAAAGTAGCTGTTTCTGGAGCAGGAGAGATAGGATGAAGTGAGGTGGGAAAAAGAAGAGGAGGAAATATTTATTTTCTTTGCTAAATCGTCCAGAGTGGAGTTTTGTGTTGCATTTTGTACCATATCCTGTGCAATGATATTCTCGTATTGCTATGGGAATCCTATTGTTGGAAAACACTCAAACTTTGGCAAATCATTTAATCTAGTTGCTGAAATAGATTAAATGGCGTTAGTGGCAAAAGCTCCGGTATTTTTTAGGGTATTATTAGATCTATTCTTGGAAGCTTCGCATTTGTTAATTCATGTCAAGTGAACAAGCGAAAAAACCACCAAACCTTTAAAAAGAGCTTGAATCTGTGTTTGAAATAAAGACACTTCAGGGAGCCCAAGGGTTTCGCTGAGATGTGTCACACACAGTTTTCATACAAATTCTCATTGCTGACAAAACACATTGCGCTGTAACTCTTGTTACACAGCGAAATGCAAAGTTCAGTTTTTCCCTGGTGCAAAAGCATGAAAGAAATGGCATTTCAAGTCCTTTCCATCTCTGTGGGGAGTATGAGAAACTTATTTCTGAGTTTAACCTCCTCAGACCTTCCCTTCCCACCATGACCCACCTCTCCAGCTCGCAAACGGGAGATGCAACGAGGAATAGAGGAGCAGTTGCTGGCATATGAACTTTGTCCTATTACATCTTCACTCTTTATTTTTTTTTTTTTTCCCCACAAATACTGTTTGTTGAACCAAATGATACGCTCTTTGGCAAGGCATCTGGACATCCGGCTACAGACCAGGGTTTTCCTAATTACGGAGTGCAGCTGGAACCGATTCTCCCAGTCTCGAGTGCCTGGATGTCTGCCTCGGGCCAACTGGCAGAGAGCACAGATAATGATTCAGAAAAGATGTACTTGTAAATCAGCTTGCTAAAACACAGATAGATCGCAAAGGTGAGGGTGCTGGTGAAAAAGAGTGTACCGCAAAGATTTGGCATGCACGGGGCAGCCCAGTTTGTAGCCAGCTGCGGTCTTGTACAAAACTCGAGACACGCATGAAAACAGTCCATGGCTAATGCTATTTTGCCAGCGTTTCAGGTCTTTGCTAGACACATAGACTGCCAAGCTGGGGGGGTTTGGTGACACCCAGAGTGACACTGGGCAGAGCTGGAATGACTGTTGACCACTGGCCCTGGCCTTATCTCCGGTTTTTGTCATGAAAGTTGCATATTTCATTCATTTACTATTCATATGCTGACAAATTTCAAATGCGTGTCAGCACTTCTGATCTCCTCTGCTCTGCTCCAAGCCCTGCTTACTGTGTGCTGACCAGGTCTGCCATCCCCTCTGAGCCACCAGCATCACCTCAAAATGAGCTCCTCTGGAGGCTCCAGGAACCACCAGCGCTTCCCTCAAAACACCATAAAACAGCATTGCAGAACAAATACACCGGTGTGAAAAGGGGAAAACTTCTCCACTTTACCAAAAAATTATCTTTTTTGTTGACCCTTAGACCACCATCTAAGAGACCTGCAAGGGGAGTCGGGCTCCCTCCCAGGTCCCATGGCAGCCAGGGTCCCTAGAGCCCTCAGGTCAGCACTCTTGATTACCCCAAAATGCTCAAATTCCCCACTTGGGACCTGGAAGCTAAAGGACATCAATGGCTTGGCTGCAGGGTCAGGCACCAGGGCAATCGCTCAGCTCATACAATGTCTTTGGCATCACATAAAACATCTTTTTAAGCCTTTTTCTCCTTCTATGCATTATTCCTACTGTAAGTTACCAGCAGATAAACCATATCATCAAAATCAGCTTGGAGGAATTCATTTAGACTTTATTCTGTTTAAAACATTAGATTTGTTTAAATTTGCTCGTGACTTATTTAATTCAAATACCTGAGGAAGCCTTGAGGAAAAGAGTGTCATCATTAATGATTCACCATGCTCCCTCTCAGTAAGGGCTGGGAGAGATCATAATTCACTTCTTCATATCTGAAGTGAGTCATCCAGAAAAGCCATCCGGATATTACAGATACATCTAAGATGAAAGCCAAGTCAGAACGAACACCAGAACCAAATCCACGTCTTCTGGTCTTCTTCATGTGTCATAAAGAAAGACTATCATAAAATTGCAGAGAATATTGTCATCTAAAAGAAAAGTGAACAAAGAAACTAAAGTTCACATGCCTGGTACTAAAAGTAGAGACAGATGAATGCTGAAAATCCCACCTTATATCAAAGTCCCTGCTGATATTAAATTGATTTATATGGAATCTACTGGCGAACATTGTGTTTACTTGTTAGCTTAGAGAGTGATGCATCTCCAGAAAGCCTTGGCACAGGCACAGTCTTGCCGTCCTTCAAGGACGTTATCCTGAGCCTTTAGAAGTGATGTGAAGTTCAAGGAAGAGGTGAGGTGTTGCGTTGACGATGGTCTGAAGGCAGCATCCCAGTGAAGCCGGGGCACAGGCAGGGCAGAAAGGCGGCCCCATAGCCACAAGTGGATTTTATTCTCTTATGGTTGCATAAAAGAAGCGTGGCCAGCAGGTCGAGGGAGGCGATTCTCCCCTTCTACTCTGCTCTGGTGAGACCCCACCTGGAGCCCTGTGTTCAGCTCTGGGGCCGCCAGCATAAGACAGACATGGGACCTGTTGGAGCGAGTCCAGGGGAGCGCCAGGAAGATGGTTTGACATTCAGCTGCCTTCAGGTAAGAAGAGACAGCAGTTTTCACTGAGATACTTAAGGAGCACACGATGTGACCCTGATAGCTCACAGCTAGAAACCACGCTGTACTTACCCATCAAGAGAGGATGACAGAGGGAGAGTGCATCAGTCCTGTGAAAGCATCTTTGCTGAACTTATAAGAAGTAGCGTGCACCTCCTTACAATGGGGGTCAGACAGCAATATAGATTTAAGGGGGAGAAAGCAGCTGCCAACTCTTTTCTCGAAATCTTTCTTGTCATGAAAAAAAGCCAAACCAACACAAACAAGTACCTTGCCACAAAAGAAAGTACTTGAACACAGCTACACAAAGATAACAGTATTTTAAGGCAGCTTCGTTGGGAAGATTTTCAAATCAGAGTAAGCAAAACAGCCTGAAATAATTTCAGTCTGAACAGGATTCGTTATGTAAACAAAATAGAAAAATATTTTTTTAAGATGTCAGGATGGATTTCCTTCTGTTACAAGTAGCATCATGAGATTTGTTAACTGAATTATCTTTCCCTGCTTGCACACCTTGAAGCTGTAGCTGGCTGCCTGCAGAGATGATTACAGGATCCGCCACGGAACGGACAAATGAGTTCTGGTCTGCTATCAAAAAGCCAGAAGTCGTAAATCTCTCATTATCCGTGCCATTAGAAGCAAGGTGCTCATCAGGGGGCTAGAAAGAGCACAGGAATTATATCTTGAAAACCATGCATAAGAGAAAAAATGTTGTGTTTTCATTATGCATTGCTATTATTCTTTATCTTCACTTAATAAAATAAAGTGGGGTATCACCCTCAGCATATCCATCACACGCAAAGAGACAAAACTAAGTAGATCCTTCACTTTCTCCTTTTTCCCTTTCTCCTCCTCCAAGTTTTATTTCCCCCCCCCCCCCTTTTTTTTTTTTAATCTTCAGTGATGTGAGGAGGAACACGTTCCTAGGTTTCTCTAGGCAGCGTAAGCTTACGCTAGCAAATCTCAGTCCCTAGAAGCAGTGACTGACTCGCCAAACCTGCCGAAGCCCAGCTGTGCAGACATAACTCAGGGCAAGGGCTCAATTGGGAGTACACAGGAAGATTTAATTGGCATAAGTTTGATTTCTTCAGTCTAAATAACGTGGTCTGTCACTGGAGGTCCCTGCTGGAGCTCGTCTGAGATCTTTGTAAAATGTAGTAGGAGGGGAACGGGGAGCTCAGAACCAGGGTATTAGAGGGAGGATATCTGTAAGGCTTGGAAAATTGGGGTGGATCACGAGGGATAATAGCGTTTAATAGCCAAGCCATTCTCGTTCATAGTTTTTCTTCAGTAGGTTCATTTCAGAAATGGAAGAGATGCCATAAATGTCACAGGTTGCTATTCCTGTGGCAGCGAGAGGAAGAACTGGAGACAAGGAGCAAGCCGTCAAGCTCCCCAGTGCTGATGAGCCAAGCAATGAAGGTCTTGAAGCTCCATGGTTCCTCCCACTTTGGTGGGACTGGCTTCCACCCATCTCTTTGCACTGCTAAAAGCAATGCAATATTGTCCATATATTTCACCCTGATTCTGGGAGATAGATACTTTTTTATAATTTGGACACATTTTCCTAAGGGGATTTTGCAAAACAGTGAGAGATTGTGCATGAGCAGCAAAAACCCCAAACTCTCCATGGAGAAGAGGACTCCCCTCTAGGTAATCCTGGCAAATTCCGATTCCTGTATGAGGTGCTCTATCCTCACACCGAGGTAAGGGGTAGCACAAGGGAGATGATACCTTCGGTTTCTCATCAAAGTTCCTGTTTGGTGGCCATCTTATTTTTTTGGAAAGCTGCGGACACTAAAACGTTACGTGGGATTTGTTGAACAAGTCCTCCTGTGGGGCCTCAGCAGATCTGGAAGCAGCATCTGCAGAGGAATCACCCGGATGGATTTTGTCCCGGAGGTGACATTTGGGACCATGTGGGAAAAGGCAGATCGATGGCAACCAAATGGAGATGAAGGGCTGGCAGGCTCTGAAATCTGTCACTGGCATGGCACAGGAGGCAGGAGAGGAGAAAAACCAAGAGCAAGGCGATCGCTGGAGGCCTGCCGTTTCACGTAAGAAATATGTAACACTGATTTTGGGTTAGACAACCTTGACTAAAACATTTAAATATGAACGATAGTTGTGCCAGAAGTTTGAGCAGAAAAGAAGGTAGACAGGAGATAGAGACAAAGAAAGGAGGTGAGTCCAAACAACAACATTTAAATGTTTCACGTTCCACTTATCTCTAATTTTAAGGCATTCTGAACACTATTCCCGGTTCAGATCCTTGCACCAAGATCCATTAGTACCTACCGTAACGTTATTTTGCTTATCGACCACTGAGCGCCTAATGTACTCTCAAAATAAAGATGTAACTAACAGAAACATTTCACACAGAAAGAGCTCTTGGAAGGGATCCTCCACCACTCCGAGAGTCCCTTTCACAGCGTGTTATTAAGACATCCACATTTTAGTGGCCACATCCGTTTCTGAAAGTACAAGAATGTTGGAGATAGCCAGAAAATCCTTAAGTGACTGTAAACACGACAAATACTATGCATAAGCAAACAAAGGAACAGCAGTTCTGCAGCCAAAAAAGTATATTTATGAAGAGTTATTTTAGTGCTATTACATGTATTCATGTAAAGGTCGTAACACGCACAGAATTTGATGGTACAAATGGGGTTTGTAAATAAAAATTCCACCAGTCTTACTCCGAACTGGTAGCAATTACAAAACAGGCGCATTTGCCTAAAGCCGCTTATGCATAATAGGAGCCAGAGGTAATTGCTTGGCCTCAGCAATTCAATATTTCTTGCATTTATCTGCTTTTGTAAGAGCACAACTTTAAGACAAGAAACTGCAGAGAGGACAAGAGAAAACCTGCGCACTGCCTGTTACGCATGCATTTTATGGCTCAATATATATCCTGCTGCAGGGATTTTTTTCACCCTGCGTTTGCTTAAAAATGGTATTTGCTTTATTGATTTTTTTTTTCCTTTTTCCTTTTAATACTCTTAATACAGTGGTGGCTCCAGAAAATGATGTGTGCCGTGGGTACAGATGCTTTTGTCAAGACATCAAAGCAGTGTTTCCAACACACATCTATATTAGACCAATTTTGTTTCCAAAACAAAGAAACAGGATGTTCTGAGCCAAGTTTGACACTGAGCGATTTGTACAACGGAACTAAACTCAGTGGAGCACCAGTCATGCCAGATTTAATAGAGACTTTTCATGTTACTTTTGTATAATAGAAGCATTCATTTTTGTGTAATTCTTGGGATATTATTTCTTTCTGGAACGTCTTTCACATTAACTGCTGTGATTACAGACATCAGAAACTGCTTGGTAATGGGGATGCAGCAGGCTAGAACCAAGAGAAAAAAAAAAATCAGTGTTCACAGGATAAAGACACAATAGCTAAGATTTAAATAAATATGAAGCCTAAAAAGTTTCTAAGTCACTAGTTTGATCACGAAGCAAATGGTTTTATTTTGCATAATTTAAGAATTATCCACTAATTTCGGTTGCCACTGACTTGCCTCGCCTCTAAATCTGATGACTCTTCATGCGGCTGAACTTAGTAATGATTCTACGACGTAAAACTTTTTGGTTGGTGAAATAATACCTACCTTTGCCTTTTGAAGGGAAAGCGAAAAACAAATCTGTATTCATAGCGCGCTTTTACCACGCAGCCGTGATTTGTTTGATCTTGGAATTAGCCCTTTTGAATTCCATTGCAACAGGTTTAGAAACACAGATCATGCTGGAGATTAAAACAAAAACGTAGTAATACGAACGTAAAACAGGGCATGGAGGATTTTGGTTTTATCACTAGGTTCAACAAAAGATAATTGGTAATTGCCTTTTTTTTTTTAATCACTCAGGCTTTCAGTTCAGCAATGGAGGGTGCAGAAAAGCTTGGAATCGATGATTAATGCTAAAGCCCTCAGAATGTTAATTTTTGGCACCTTTTAAATACTGGTTGGCAAAGAATGAAATTTAGAGTTCTCAAGGTCAGTTTTGGCTATGGGTGTCACCTGAACAAGAAGGAGAAGGGCTGGGAGCTGTCAGCACCCACCCAGCCCCACCGGCCAAGCAGCCCAGCCAGACCAGGCAGCCGTGGCCGCTATTCCAAGAAGCGATAACCTGCTGCCTAGCAACAACCCCAAACTCATGATTGTTTGTATATTCCATTTCTTGTGCAAAACTAAAAGCTCAGACCCCAAATTACTGCATTCAGCAACATCAGAGCTGCAACAGATGGATAAGAAAACGCATTTTCCTTTACATGCTGCAAGACTTCCTTGCTCTACAGCGTTGCATTCGTAAAATATACATGCACCCTCCAACACATTTTGATGGAAGACCAGTCTGGAAGATATTTCCGTATGTGAATAGCTGTTTTCACAATTGATGTCCCCTAGGAGCTACTTCTATGTATAAAGTAATTCACATATCTATATGTTTTAACGATGAGGTCACTAAGACTGATTTAGGGCCAAACACAAAGGGTCACGTTTTCTCGGGCACAAGTGTGCTGGATAGCATGACACAACTATGCTTGCAGGGAAGTTCTCCCTGTGTTTTAGAAGTCTTGTTTTTTTTCCTAATTAGTATTTACTGCAAGTGAAACAATTAAAGAAAAAATAACAGAATCACAGAATCATTTGGTTGGAAAAGACCTTTAAGATCACTGAGTCCAACCATATCTGTCCACTACAAAAAACCCCACAACTCTTTTGCACTGTGCTCTCTGCTTGTATCAAATTTTTAGCCTGATTTCCAGAAGGGATGTGATTTATGCCCTATCCTTCTGTCTGTCCAACCTGGGGCTTTTGAGCTTATGGGCTGTTTCAACCAACCTGACAGAAGGGTCGATATGTGATCTTCAACAAGCTTACTGCAAAAATCAACGGCTTTGTAGAAATGAGAGGCTGCCACAGAGAGAAGTTCACCAGGTCTCCTCCCGTTTGATCCGTGGACACGCTTATGAGCCAGACGGGACATCCATAGTGCTGCATCGCTAGTGACGGGTGCTGCTCCTTGTCCTGGGAGCAGCGAGGAGGCACGAGGGGCAGATGGAAGAGGGGATGGGCAAGGAGATGTAGGGAGGAGGGAGCAGCACCAGGGTGAGACTTGACTCTCGGGGTACCAACTCATAGGCTTCGTCAGCTCTGCTGCTCGTGAAATGATCTCTTTCTTGTTAGCCTGTATTTTCAATTTCATCGTTTTGTTTTCATTCTCTAAGAAAATATGGAAATCTCACGCTAAGATTATGGAAATTGAGAGGCTTAAAGAAAAGTTAAGTGCTGGAGGCCGATCTAATGATGCCATAACTGCTTGACCTCAGTATCGCTGTGCCTTAGACATAATCATGTACAACATCTGTCCTGTTTAAAGTAACATAGCAAATCATCACCAGAGTAGTCACCTTCCTAAATTTGCCTGCTATGACAGACACAGCATTGGATACCCAAGTTTTACTACAGAGAATACCTGGAATAATGCTGTGTGAAGTAACAACTGAACAGCTTAGGTTGGTATAACGAAATGCAGAATAACTCTCTATCGAAGGCAAAATTAAGTTGTTACGGATGATTACCACCACCGCTTTGTTTGTCCTACAGTTGTTCTGTTCAGCGACAATCTCTGATCCAGAGCCAACGCATAAGCCATTAAATAATTTAGCTGCACCCCATTAAATAATTTAGCTCTTCACCCAGCGCAGCTCCCCCAGCCAAATTCTGGCCCCTCTTTCCACTGCGTGCTCTGGGACGAGAATTGATCCCAAATGTACCTTCAGGCCCACTGGTTACAGGAGACAGACTTTGCTGAATGTGCTTTCAAAAACCTCTTCGGTCATTATCGATACTCTCTCTAACATTAACTACCATTAAATCCTCTAGCTAGAAGCTGCAGAGTGACCTATAGGATATTACCAAGCATTTTCAAGCTTAACAAGGAGTATGCTAAGAGCTCACAACCCCGTACAGGCGACACCGATGCTCGGGTGGGACGTGACCAGGTGATGATCTGTCTGAAGCCAAGAGCAATGAACTTTGCCTTGGGAGCGGGGAAGATTCATCCTTGTGCAGAGAGCCAGCGCGAGCCTGGATGCTCGGCAAAGGAGAAGTTTGGGTGGGATTTTCTTTTAGGAAAGTTTCAGCTGGAAATTCAGTTTAGACATAAAACTCTACAGCCCATCTACATTGCTACAGTCCTTGTGCAAACTGTTCTGCTCTCCATTTTGGGCTAGCTCTCAGCTGAACTCTCTCATGATGCAACACGACTCTTCCCCCTCACCCTCTCTAACCCAAGCAAAAACGCCAAAGAAAAATTCCTTGGAAACAGTCGGCATTTTATGGAATGAGTTGTAATTATTAACCTGACCTCCTCGCAATGGACTTGCACATACACTGTGCCAGTGGATTACTCGCTGCCAGTCGCATTAACTGGCTTAGTTAATACGTGTATCCACAAAACACGGTAACTAGTTCCACCTGGTTGCCAAATCCTTGTGAAAATACAGCTCCCACCCTTCTTCACCCCACACCCATACTCCTGGGGTAACCTCAGGTAACTCAGGCATGACTGTGGGTACACTCTTGTCTGCTGCTGGGCCCACACTTTCCCATTTTAGTGTTGTGTCCTGGCTAAATTCCCAGCCACAAAACCACTGCAGGTAGCTGGGAGAGGCCCCTGAAGTACTTCGTTTCCACCAACTCCGCTGTCCCTCCTTCCAGAAATAACAATTTCTCTTCTCCTCTGAGTAGCTTGTACCCTCCCTCCCCCTTTCCCACAGCACAGCTACATCTCCTTTTTATCCTGATTTTCTGGGGCTGAAAGGCTCAGGTGGATGTCTTTATTGGATTACTTGAAGTTACTTTGGTTGACTTCCAATGTTTTTTAGGATGGGATGGGGTTTTGGCTGTTCTGCTGTTGGGTTTTTTGGTTTGTAATGGACTTTTTTTATATCCACTCAAAAAAGTTACCCTGCTGACTTTTATGTCCAAAGACGAAATGGAGAAGAGCTTGGCCTTTGCTGGGGCACGTATAAATGCATGCTGAGAGCACTCCGACAGCTGCCCCACCACGAGGGGAAAAACAGGGTCACAAGCCAGTGATGCTTTATTTTAAACCACGGACATCTATTCTCCTCTTGGAGCTTAGAGATGCAGTGTTTTGTTTCCCATGCTACATACGTGCAATTTGGTTAGTGAAAACGATAAACAGATGTGTATACGCAGGTATCGATTCTATGGAGTACTGAATCATTCAGCAGAGTTGAGACTAAAAGGCCAACTTTTACAACAGAAGTATTTACTGTAAATTAAAATCCTACCAATTGAAGCCAACTTTAGAGGATTAGCACGAGCTTCATGTGCTGCTTTAATCACTGAAAAGACCAAGATCAAATAACAGTAAGAAAGTAAAAGCAAATTCAGGGCTACTCTTTTGTACATTGCTTAATATATTCTGGTCATCACAATCCTATAGCACACGCTGATGTTACACACTGCAGGGATACCTGCAACAGCAGGCGCAACAGCACGCTTAATCTTATGCTCATTTGGTTTAAAGGTTTTGGCCTCCTTAAACAGATCAAAAAACCAGGCTTTCATGATATTGCCTTTTTAAAAAGAAAAAAATAAAATACATTCATAAGTAAGTATACTATTTGGATGCTTAGTGGGATAGAAGTCATCTATGATGTAAAAAAAAAAGAAGCAAAAATTTCAGCAAGTCATTCATGTTATTCTAAATAAAAGGGCAAAAATGCTTCTCATACCCTCGACTGAAAGCATTAATTTGGAAGATCAGTCTAGTCTATGTCACATTGATTTAGGACCATCTTATTACTCTAAATGTATTACTGTGTTAGAGTAATGGGATTAACACCTTGGCCGGAATGCTAATGCCGATAGGTGTATATAAATGCAGATTTATATACTTCATTCAACATTTAAGGAAAGTTTATTAATCCACAATTAGGTGGTGGGTTGTTGCCTATTTTTAAAAAATTTAAATAAAGTACTGAAGCTGAACACAAAATGTTTCTATACCTTGGGTATAAGTTAGTGTTTCTGGCTGTGGTAGCCATAGCGATAACACTAGGATTTTCCCAGGATTTTCACAGTTGGGGGTTTGGGGTTTTTGTTGTTGTTTTGGTTTTTGGTGGGTTTTTTTGTTTGGTTGGTTGTTTTTTTTTCCCCAGACAGCACTGCCAACTTAGTTCCCTGTTGCTTTTAAAAAGTAATAGCTAAATCAATAAGGTGTTATTGACTTCCCTGAAACTAGCCAAGGGAAAGTTCCACCATCTCTAAAATTTATTCTTCCAAAACCCCTGCTTTTCTACCAAAACTTCCAGTTAGCAGTTATTTATTGGCAGAGCCGGATTAAGATCTGGAATAGACTAACCCCAAATTATTATAACTTCACGCTCAGATTCCTGGAATAAACTCCTCCTTTGGGGAGCCAACCCCAAGGTTAGCTACATTGGGCTGAGTCAAAACTAACAGAGAAAGAAGCAGGGAAGAAAGCCTGTACAGTATGAAGTAATGCTGTAATAAAATACAATATTTCCTTGAATGAGGAGCTTCCAATACCTTTGCCTACAGCAAGTTATGATAACAGCCGCGGCTTTGTATGAAGAAATAACCAGCTTTATGTTACTGACCTCTATCACATATAGCCGTGAAAACAGAGTACAATTGTAGTTATTTGCTGGTTTTTAGATATTCATTTCTCTTCCCTGGCGCTTAAGAGGGTTGACTGAAGGCAGCTTATACCAGATTAGGCTTCCAACACCTTCATACATTATAGACTTCCAAATACAGTTTTTCCCTCTCGGAAGGTGAAAGTGTTGAGTCATTTCTTTTAAAGATCTGATGGAGGTTATTGCTCATAAAAAGGAAAAGCTGCCGGTTCGAGGCAGGGCTAAGTGAAACACAGCCAGCAAGCTGTAGCCCCGGAGAGCAGCACCCAAGTCGCCCCTCTGCTCACCCTTTCCTGGCTTAAATCAGCCAGGCACTAGCAGCTTATCCGAGATCATAACATGGATTAACAAGGGCTCATCGGATGGAACCGTGCTCCAGAAATAATTATGGTTGAAAATGCGAGAGCCTGGCAGGAATGGATTGTCATTTGTGAAGCCAGTCCTTTTAATGGAGAAATAACCCACATATTACAGCGGAGGATAATTTGGCAGTTAGTTTCAGTGGCTCAGAGACATAACATACAGTCTCATCAATGTGTAAGATTAGAAGTAATTAGCCCCTATATGGTAGAGTCATCAGTTAGAAACTAGACTCCATCTGGGGACTTTTTGTAATGATGCCTCAGGGACAATAAGATGGGACCTTTGACTTACATGATTTGGAAGGGACTGAGACCTAATTAAATCTGCAAAGATGCAGTAACTGCAGTAAAAGGGATTTTAAAATATGAAACATATTCCCTTTCTCTAAACAAAGTAGGTACATTACACTCTGGAACAGTAAGAGAATTAATCAAAAGGCAGCGAGCAAAGCACTGCTGTGCGGCTGCCAAACAGAAGGTGATACAGGATTATACAGGATTGAAGAACATTTAATAAGAACTGAAGAATATTTAATAGTTCCTTTTTTAAGGATAAGGTTTTATTTAATTGTGGTGAAAACCAAACACACAACCCCCATCATAAATCCAAGAGAGTACGTTTTGTTTAAATCCGTTTCTCCAAATGCATAAGTCATAATAAACACTGATTGCCTTAAATAAATAAAAGCTAATTCTCTTGCAGAAATAATGTACAATTTGCTTTTTCACTCATTACAAAAAACCAGACTTGCAGCTTTTCTAAGAGGGATACACAGAGCTATTACATTTCTGCTGCTGAGTTCCATAAAGCACTTACCATCTTCCGTTTTCTTAAAAAGGTTTGGCACTTTGTACTAGAGAAATGTAAAATTTTAAGTTAGCTTCTGAGCAATGATTGCCTCATTTACATGATCTATCTTCTCCCAAGAAAAAAAAAAAAAAATCACTGTATGATATTAACATTTTTCTACCATAACTCAATACTTTGCGTTTTGTCAATGCAGACTTGGATCATTAAAGTCTGGAAGCAAAATGGAAAAGTATTTTAAGGCCATGAACTAAGAGCGGAGCAACAGAGATATACTGATCTCAAAGAGAAAACAGTACCGAGATGACACATGTAAGTTTACATGCTTCATCACGCTGCTTAAAGAAGACTAATTAAAACAGCATCAAACTCATATGTACACAGGTCAATGCTGAAAGAAGTTACCATCTAACCATCTTTTTTGTAAAAAAGTCTTAGAAGCAGTTTGATCCTTGCACCTATGATGGTGGTGGGGCTATATTTTTAATTTATTTATTTTATAAAAGAACCATCTTCAGCCATTCCTGAATCATAGAATCATTCAGGTTGGAAAAGACCTTTAAGATCATCAAGTCCAACCATAAACCTAACACCGCCATGTCTACCATCAAACCATGTCCCTAAGCACCACACCTACCCGTCTTTTAAATACCTCCAGGGATGGGGACTCCACCACTTCCCTGGGCAGCCTGGTCCAACACTTGACAACCCCCTCCGTGAAGAAGTTTTTCCTAATATCCAATCTAAACCTCCCCTGGTGCAACTTGAGGTCATTTCCCCTTGTCCTATCACTTGTTACTTGGGAGAAGAGACCAACCCCCACCTCGCTACACCCTCCTCTCAGGTAGTTGTAGAGAGCGATAAGGTCTCCCCTCAGCCTCCTCTTCTCCAGGCTAAACTACCCCAGGTCCCTCAGCTGCTCCTCATTAGACTTGTCAATTAGTGTTTTAGTCTACCATAAAAGACCTGTGAAATTATACGCTATTTGGGATTGCCTGTAGAACTGTGAACTCAATAATCCTCATTTCAGCCCAATTTGGTGAAAGGATACCAAACCAAGCCTCCAGCTACAAATACAATATCCCATATAACACATCCACA
Source organism: Balaeniceps rex (assembly GCA_013401315.1). Lineage (NCBI taxonomy): Eukaryota > Metazoa > Chordata > Aves > Pelecaniformes > Balaenicipitidae > Balaeniceps > Balaeniceps rex. The sequence continues at coordinate 67,158 of VYZW01042916.1, read as the reverse complement.
GTCAACTATACAACAACAAAAAATCATGTTATTAGCGTGATGACCAAGACCTTTCACTTAACAAAAAGAGCCCCATACAAACCAGCTACCAACACTAAAGAAGCCACCATGGCATCTCACAGGGGATGTATAGAACCATCCTAACTCAAACGCTGCCATGCTGATCTGTGAAAATAAACCAGCCATCATAAACATTTTGAAGTGGATTAGTGTTTTCCTTTATCTACAGCACACATATATGAAATGGTTTCTCCTCCACACAGCAGGATCTGCACTATTTGGTCTGATCCACGTGTAATTTCTGTGGATATCCATCTGTGCACAACACAGTTCTACCAGGAGCTATTTTGAAGAAGTTCAGTTGGCTCTTTCTTTACAAGAAAAAGAAAATGTAACCGCTTACTCTGGTTTTAGTAGAAGAGCATGATGAGCTTGATGGCTAGTCAATCACCATGAGAAAAATCAACAGCAATCTAAATTCTCAAGTATTTCAAGTCTCCAAGTGACCTTTCAGGAGGATTTCAGTTCGAAAACACAATATGAGGAAAAGCTATGGATTTTGGAATTCATCTTATATCCAAAGCCTTTGCTAAATGTCTCTTCGAGATTGCTAGAAATGTAAAACAAACAGCAGTGGGGATCAAAGCTAGGAAAAAAATGAGTTAAGGAAAAGGTGGGCTGGTGTCCAGCCAGCCATCTGGGTCAAGCAACATATATAACTATTTGTCTTGATTACATGTGTTGGAAATACTACTCAGCCTTCAAAAGGAGAGCGACCTCTGCTCAGATAGTCAGCTAGACAAACTGGGAAGATTGAGGTGGACACAGGAGGAAAAAAAAAAAAAAGTAGTAAAACCCTCACAGAAAAAAATAGTCCCATCCCAATAGAGCAGTCCCTGTGCAGGAAAATGCAACAGAGAGAAGGAAAGAGGAGAGCTTTACTGGGAAAACCCTGGGGACTAAGGAGGAGGCCTGCAGAGAAAGCCTAGAGAAATCTACACCAGAATAGAACAGCACAGTTAATGCTTTTAAAGCTGAGAGGGTTTTCTTGGTTGTTTTTTTTCCTTGGGGTTTTTTTTCCAGCTAAAAGCTGGAGAAAAGTTGGTTATAAAAGCCTCTGTATCTTTGGACAGAGTGGAGAGGGAGAGTCTCAGGTTAAAAAAAAAAAGTAATTGCAAAGAACAGTCAAGACAAGGAAGACTGCATTTATACATGGACCATAAAAATAGCAACCTAAGCAACACTAACTGTGCGAGTTCGAATAAGAATACATAGCATAGAAGTGCTGAGTAATCCAGAATGCCTGCTTATTTTTAAAAAAGGGATATTGATATCACAGGCATCTCAGAAATATGATGGGATTAAGATAAACCAGTGGACACTATGAAAAAAACCCCAGTATAAATTACATAGAAATGACAGAAGACCAGGCTGACAAGGGAGCAGAGCCAAGCACCAAGGAAAATATACCGTAAACTATGTAAATAAACAAAATACACACAGCGGTACCTCAAAATGTCCTTAAACTCAATTGCCATCCTAAACCAGCAGTATATTAAGAATCAATATTTTCCCAGAACGGCCTGGAAAGGGGACCATTACTGCAAAATACTGACACGAAACAAGTTGGGACTTGCAGCAAAAGTCAAAAAAGAAGCAACACGGTAGAGATCTACAAAAATCACAGCTTTCAAAAGATGCATAGGAAGAGGTATAGGGAGGCATGAAACTACTGGGTAGATACACGCATGTTAGAAGATTTTTTCTGCACAACACGTAATTAAATCGTGAACCTAAATGACCAGAATCAGAATAATGATGTAACTGGATCCTTGCTCTGCCCCAGTGTTGCTATCATGTTCCCATCACACGGCCTCTATAAAAGACACTCTGGGCATCCTTTAGAAATATTTAGGAAAATAAGACCTTAAGAAATAATGCAAAGGTGGTTTTGCGGTGTGGGGTTTATTTGTTTTGGGGGGTTGGGGTGGGATTTTGTTTGTTTGGGTGTTTTTGTTTGGTTTTTTTTACAGACCAGATTTTTTTTTGCTGATATTCAAAGCCATAATGACGGTAAACTCCTGTACACAGCTAAATGGCACGCTGCGAGTATTCCTGAATGTAAGCAACTGCTGTGTTTTACTGAGATGATACACCTAGGAGATTAGCCCACCTTTCACATAAAGGCAATCTGCAAGAAAACTCTACCCTTTCCAAGGAGTAAACTGTTCAAATAACTCTGTTATTCAATTATTTTAGCATGTATAAATTGCAAAAGCCACAACAAAAGCAGTTCATAACCGCTGTTCTCTTTGATGTATGTTTACAGAGGAATTCAATAAATTAACCGAACAGAAACAAGTTTAGAGGTTCCACTTCAAACTTATTTGTGCCAAACCAACACACACTGGGCTGAAGAAGAAATCTCTGTTCTAAAATAAAAGCTAAGCTGTTTATTGAAAAACAAAGCAGCACATTCAAGGCTTTTGCCTATCTCATATTAGGGGAGGATACTCTAGAGAACAAGGTCATAAGTTTCATAGCGTGTATGGCTGTTAGGAAGCAATGACAGATTTATTGTAAAGATTTGTCAGCAACAGCAGTGAGGTCACCATGCCCCAACACACAGAAAATGTTCATCTACCTGTAACCCTACTACAGTTGCAGGCTAAACATTTCCTTACCCAAACCTTTGGCTTGAGAAAACATGTATTTACCTTATAAAGCTGTAATTCTGCATCAACATTCAGCTAATTGGAGGTTTACTGTCGTTAATTTAGATAATATCCATTCGTCTTACAAAAATAGCTTCTAGCAGCTTCTTTAATTTAACCTTTCTTTTAGCCTTCTTTTTTTACTGTCACACAACCAGCAATTCAGTGCTCACAAGCGACCTCCCGTGCCCCGTCATACCATAACAATCAATGGGAGAAAATTCATAAAACAGATTAAATTCTACAGCATTCGCTTTGATGAATGAGTAGAACTTGTTCCCTTTAGCTGCTCGGAGTTAATCTTTGATTTTTAGCTGAGTGCACTGCACTGGAAAGAGGGAACTAGGGACACATCGTATTTTGGTTACCTCGATGGCTGTAATGGAAATAGAGCCAAGCATCCATGGCAGTAAAGCTGACTTGCAAAGATTTTTGCTGTTTATCCCTGTTATCTTCCTACTTAAGGCTATGAGGAGGAACTGCCCATGACAAAGTGTTTCTGTATAAAATTTGATATTATTATATTATACTACAACGCTTATACTATGATGATCATACTTTCCTACCTGGTGTCACACCATGCCAGGATGAGGCACAACTGAGGATCATTTTCCCACAAAGCTTTCAGGGTGGCAAATGATCCCAAAGTAAAAAAAATTAACTCCATCACCGCAAATCACGTAACGTGTTTTGTTCAACGTAAAATTATTATTCACCATTTAAATTAAGGATTGCAAGGGAAATTCATTCTGAGCTTTTTCCATTTCCCTCATACACACAATTTGGCTAATGAACCAAGAAACCAATTAGTGAAACATCTCAATTTATAGCAGGTTGAGGTAATCTTTAGCCAGGGCACAGTTAAAACTCCTGCACTGTGAAAAGACGACTTTTCATCTTCAGAAACAGCACTGTGGAGTTAATGAGCCCTCTTAATACAAAGCGTCAGCGATGGCACTATTTGCCCAAAGGCAGAGACTTCACCTCTCCCCAGCAGCACCTACCGGGACGCGGCAGAATCTGGGTGCATTCTCTACGCAAATACAGCATTTTCTTTCTGTTGACATTTTGTGGATCTTGGTGTGGTTTGGCACATGGATGTGCAGTCCGCAGTGGTGCAGGGCAGAGGCGGGATGTCTATTCAGAGATACGGTTTTTGGAGAAGCTTCATTTTCGTGTAGTGGTTGCCTCCTTGCACGTACAGTCCCCTCTCACCACCACGCCTCAGTTTCACATCCGAGGCGTTGTGCTGAAGACTTTCTCCCAATTTTCAGCCCTAATCACTGGGTAGGGCTGCTCAGGCTGATCTGAGCCTGTGCCTTGCACATGGCTGAGGGGAGGGACTACGATAGAGGCTGCTTTCCAGCTTCAGCACTGTCAGGGGTGTCCTCTGAGGTGCCCTGGTCCCATGAACCAATGGAAGAAGTCTCACACTTTAGAGACAAGAAAATCAAGAGGTTTGAGGATTCAAAGAGAGCAGGCGGAGGGGCCAGTGCTCAAACCAGCTGACGGGCTAACGGGGAGGGCATATCTCAACCCCCACCTTCTTCCCAGATGCTGGGATCCGCAGCCCAAACCCACACCTTCATGTCAGGTGTCTCAGCTAGTTTCTCCAGTTATAAGTAAATGGCTCATTAAAGGGCCTGAAGAAACAGGAGATGGACTCTAGGCCTGAGGTTCAGAAGCGTATTTTCCCAGTTCGCAGAACAAACCCACAGCCAGGCTGGAGGGTGGGCCAGGTAAAGCAATAGCGGGTTCATGGGATAAAGCAAAGCACATATAGCAATAAGGGAGGCAATCGACTGGTAAAAGCAAATCTTTGCTGCAGGGACTGCTCATGCATTTTGTACTACAAAAAGTACTTTAATTAAGTACATTAAAAAATAAGAATCAAGAACTGCAGCCTAGACGTTCCCTTCTGCTGCTGCAAAACCAACATAGGTGGCACTAAGCTCTGTAACACGGAACATACCCTCGTTTGCTAAACCACATTTCTTCCACGGGGTTTCCACCCTACTACCACCTGTTTCTTAACGTTGTGTTATCACCCTCAGTTAAACTGATTAAAGATATGTGTTCTGTACCAGAGAGGCATGTGTGCACGAGTGCAAGACATGCATCAACTGCTTCTTCCTCTGTTAAACCATATCAAATCCTTACTCGCCTACCAAGGACCCCAAAATATTTCCCATCTCCCAACCTTTCTACCACTTCTCACATACCTCAATCTTCAATACCACCCTTGGCATCCAGAAGTCAAACCTGATCCCACCTCTTCACGCATCAGCCCGACTGCCTTGCAGCTGATTGGGGTAAGCGTCTCGGAAAGGGAGCTCACCTGAGCTAGAAGAGGGATAGAGTCATAGGGGTATGGCAAGGACCTCTACAAAATATGGTTTTTTTTTTTTTTTTTTTGAGGTACTGCCTGTATGAAGGCTTTTATCTCATGCAGCTCGGTTAAGTACTTCTACGAAGGCATGTGGAAGCAACCCATCCAATATTCTAGTAGCACTATGGTGCACACTTCACAGTTTGGGAATCCCAGGTTTAGAGGAATTTCATTTCAGCTGGAAAAGGAGAGAAGCAAGAGGAGGAGAGCACTTATACTGGAAGTGGAGCCTGCCTGACACATGCACATTTAACGAGTCCCAGAATTGGACACGATTCAGAAGTTGCATATAGACAGACTCAGATCGCTACAAACATGAAGTGCAAGAAATAATTCGAACTACTCAAACATTATTGAGCTGCAATCAACGAATCACTTAGGAAAAAGACCAAGGAGTCAGGAACAGCTTAATGTAAACATCTTTTCAGCATGCAAGAATGGGCAAAAAGGAAAACGAGTATTAGGCTGCATGCGGAACTGAATGCATTATGGAAAATACAGTAGCACTAAACATAACCTAGTGGTATCCTGAAGGACTGCGTCTACTACTGATTCTCATCTGTACAATTTTAAGGGGACCCAAGTTGTTTAGGTATATCTGTTATTTTTAGCCTGCATGTCCTAGGTGCTCTTATAGTGAGAATTTGGGAATGGGCAATAAATATGGGAGTCTTTGTTTTTTTAAATTCAGTGCATCAATAACCACAATTTTGCTGAAAAAAAATATATATTTCATTCAAATTCAACCAAGAGTTCCTCTGAGGCTTGGGCTCAATTCGATGCTAGGGGGTAGAAGTCAGCCACTTCCTTTTTCCTTAGAATAGTAAAGAAAAAGGAGAATGAACTTGACTTTATTTACAGCAATGGTAATATTATGAGAAGCATGAGACTTGGTAATTGAGTCAGGAGTAGAAGTGGAAGTCTCCTGTGACAGCCTGTAATTGTCAGAGCTCCAGTTAAATTCGGCAGACACGGATTCAAGTAATATTTTTGAACGCCTGGATAGTACCGGTATCAAACCTGGCCTCCGGACCTCTAGAGATTTGCTTCTCACTGCGTTTTGGTCCTTCCATTTTAATACAGCAAATATTAACCAGAAAACTGTATGGGTAATTCTCCACTTCATGCTAAAAATATTTCGTATATAAGTGCATAAAAAATTCCATCCCCTAGCAACTGCGAGATCCCTGCTTGAAACGGTGACGGGAAAGATGGGGCTCCAGGAACGTTAGAGTCAAGCAAGGGTTCTGTGGGTGTGAAATTGTTGGCAATTATGTCTGATCACTGGCTGCACATGTTTTTGCTGAATGCATTCAAATTTACTGTAGAAATTGGCCTGAAGTATTACCGAATTCTGGGAGCCCTGATTAAAATAAACTGTGTTCAAGATACGTATACTGCAGAGAGACTCTTGAGTCCAGGGAGAGCTCTGCACGAGCGGGAAGTGTCAGACACCAGAACAAAAACAAATTAAAGAAATGAATCATCTCAGGAAATATTATTGCTGGTTTCTGAAAACAAGCTAAAACGCCGTTGCTACCTGAGGAGCACAAAGGGGAAGAGAAAGAACATTAAAAGTAATAAAGCGGAATTCGGATATGAGTAAGAGGCAGAGCAGCTCACTGAAGATCCAGACAGTAAATGAGCACAGATGATTAAGACTAAGTCATTACACGGTAACCTGCCGTGATCATCTAGCGGCTGGAAGGGGTGGAAAAGCAGTCCCTAGCATGTGGGAAAACGTCCCTTGCTCACCCTGTCCTTAGCCGCTTCTCACAGACCCCGAACAGGCTTCATTTACCAGCCTGTAAAATGCAGACAGCAGCACGGGTCTCCTTGCAGCTCCTGAGCTGTTCCTCAGGTTTCTCCCCTCCGGCTCCTTCTGACCTTTGTGCTCCCCAAGCTGGGCGAGCTCCTCGAAGGAGCCACCGAAACAGCTCTTTAACTCTGCGCAAGCCTCCCAACCCCTCATTCAGCCCTCTTTCCTCGGATGCTTCCCGCAAGCATTCCCTGAGCAGTCCCATTTGTTCAGGGAGAGGTTTGCCAGTAACGACACAATTTCGGAGTCATGGACTTGCCCCAACCGGGCACTGCAGGGGCTGCGCTCCTGCCCCGTTGCAGCCCTTGCACCCTGTTCCAGCCTCGCGGGGTGAAAGCGGCAGAGGCTATGCAAGAGGGGGCCCTTCTCACAGCCCCCTGATGAGCCCCGAGCAAGAAAATACCCCCTGGTTTTATGGAAGAGGGCTCAGAGACCCATTTACGAGCCCTTTTATCTTTCCACCTGCAAGAGAAAAGGGACCTGCAGTGGCGTTTGGCTCGCGCTCTCACATCCTCCTCCCACGTACAATAACCGAGTCAGCCCATGTTTCCCACAGGAGAGAAGTGCAGGAAAGCGATCGCTGACAGCTCAGCTGCTGGCGGAAGGCTTGGTGCACTGCCCAGGGAGGTGTTGGCTTTGGGCGGCATGGCAGCATAGAAATTGCCATCAACCACACAAAGATGAGTCGAGAGACCGACGCAGATTGCTGGCCAACAAACTTGGTCTCCTGCCTCCACGGAGGATGCAAAAAGAGGATCAGACCTTATTTAATGATCTCACATTGCCGCTGTGAATGTGGGTGTCAAGGAAACGATATAAGCGTGGTTGTATTGGTGATGACTCCCCAGGCCATGGCTGAATTTTGCACGTAAGGCAAAGCTTCGGCCCTTTGGGTGAGCAACAGAAGGTCTTTTTCCCAAATGAGAAAGTACTTATCCTTTGAGCACAGAAACGTCTTTCTGCTATTTTACTTGTACCCTTTAGATTAATTTGCTGTTCTAAAATGTTTGTAGGTGATATCATGGCAGATTCCTTTTGAAGAGATTTATTTTACAGCTAAATTGCTGGTTTGTATTCTGAAATCTCAGCTACAAGGCTCCACAGATTTTGGGGGGTCTTGGGGATTAATGCACTAAATTTCTGTTTCTCAGACTGTACGATCTGCTTTTATAGTCATCCTACTATGAGGCTTTTCTCCAAGAAGGTGATTTTCCCTCCTGCTCACCATATCCTTGGCAAGGAATACATTTTAGTTAGCTAGTTAAGTACAATTGTATTGTACATCAAATATCAGTAGTAATACAAGGCAGTAACGTTATGTCTACCGTGAGAACAAGTCTCGTTATAAATCGTATCTGTAATACATCACTGTGCTAACAATTCGAAGCAGCTGTGCTTTTAGATCTTTGCTTGGCAGAGCGGCTAGCAAGCACCAGGGTATGGCAAGTAGTTTTTGGGAAAGAGGATACTGTAACGATGAAGACAAGGATCCTCCTCCACGCACCTTCCCAAAGATGATGCAAAGCTTTGACTGCCTATGGAGGAGCCTGTGGAGCCACAGCCTAGGCAGCTGCTCCGCTCCTAAGTCCAGCTTTTTTAGCAGCGCTCGACCCAAACGTGCCCATGTGCTGTCCTTCCAGCCACATTTCCAGTGCTTGTGCAAGGCTGTGTCCTCAGCTTTCTGCTCCTCCTCTGGCTCTCCAGAGTATTATTGACTCTCCTTTTCTGCATTCAACATCAACTGGTATAATATAAAGAACTCCTCTACTCATACATGCCTTGTATGTGTATGTTTTGGGTAGGGCATGCTTATGTGTACATCAGAAGCTGCTATTTTTTCTCCATTTTGCAGTTTCCTTAATATGAAAAATTAAACTCCTGTGCTGATTGAATACTAGTGTATCCCAGCATTTCAAGATCTAAAGTAACCTAAAACAGCTTATGTTTTTATATATGCTCTTTTTTTTCCCTCCCAAAGGATTCCAGTGTCTTTCACAAGCTGCAATCATAGAATGATTAAAATTAAGCCCTTTCTGGAGCAGGCAGTAGAAGGCATGTTGCTAACTTGCCTTCACTACCCATTTCAGTGGAGCAGCAGAGGGAAATCTTAGCTAAGCAAAACAGCTAAATGTCAACTGAGAGGGGAAATCTGTGGGATGCTCAAAATGCAGTAAATGTAGCCAGTGTTTCTTCTGAAGTGCAGAGAAGTAAATAAAGATATTTTTTGTGAACAAAGTTTACATTGTTCCAAAAAGCGTACCCTTTTGGAGCATGATAAATTTAATACCTTGTTCATCAAGTTATGATCTCCACCAGATGCGTAATACCTATAGTTCTTGATGACCCACATCTTCTACCACCAATGTCCATAAGTCACCAAAAATGGTCATGAAAAGCAGCAAAAAAATATTAAGTATCTATAAGCAGAGATGGGCTCCTAGAAATTGTCAGTACCCATGGCCAGGTTCACTTGGGCACTGGAGGATGCAAGCACAATGCTCACGTTCATCTCCATTAACATTTTTAGTCAAAGCTTAAAGAAAAGTAGAACAAACTAAGCTGTGAGAGAAAATACATATTAGCATTTAGATTAACAGTTATTATCTCCATTTCCCATCACCAGACAACAGTCAAATACATGATGATGGTTTAAGATTTTTTTCAAAAAGGTTAAGAGCTCCCTGAATTCAAAGGGTTGGGAAACACTGCCCTGTAAGATAAATGGCACTGGCCCTGACACGTGCTGCATATCCTCAATGTCTGGACTCTAGTTGGAATTAAAATTCATATTGCAATAGCAATTAAAAGACAGAACTAGGTCATGAGCTGTTGTTCAAGGCACTACGCAAGCAAAGAAAGAACAGAAAAAAACTGAAACAAGCAGCATTTGCCCTAAAAATTTCAGCATTGAGGAGTTCAGAAATATGAGATAACAAAAAGAGGAGGATACAAGAGGAAAATAGGCGTTGGGGGGATTTAGCAATGCCATGCTATCATAGAATCATAGAATGCTTTGGGTTGGAAGGGACCTTTAGAGGCCATCCAGTCCAACCCCCTGCAGTGAGCAGGGACATCTTTAACCAGATCAGGTTGCTCAGAGCCCCGGCCAACCTGACCTGGAATGTTTCCAGGGATGGGGCCTCCACTGCCTCTCTGGGCAACCTGTGCCAGTGCTTCACCACCCTCAGTGTAAAACATTTCTTCCTTCTATCCAGCCTAAATCTGCCCTCCTTTAGTTTAAAACCATCCCCCCTTGTCCTGTCACCACAGGCCTTGCTAAAAAGCCTGTCCCCATCTTTCCTCTAGGCCCCCTTGAAGCACTGCAAGGCCGCACTAAGGTCTCCCCGGGGCCTTCTCTTCTCCAGGCTGAACAGCCCCAACTCTCTCAGCCTGGCCTCGGAGCAGAGGGGCTCCAGCCCTCGGAGCATTTTCGTGGCCTCTTCTGGACCCGCTCCAACAGCTATGTGATCACCTTTTCACCAAGCAACAGCTGTTATCACCAGGCAGTTCTCAGTTTGCATTCTGACAATTTAATTTTGAGGAGAGGACAGGGAATGACCCAACTGGCGATGCTCAGCACCCACCAAGCACTGAACACTCGCTGCTGTGCTTGGCCCTGTACGCATGGGCTGGCGCTGCATGCGCGATACGTTTCTTTACACCTACGTACAGCATTGTTTGCAAGAGTCATTTCTGTGGCTGGAAGATTTTTATAAAAGAAACCATAGCAACCCTCCTAAATCTAATGGAGCAGCAGTTAACAATTTGCTATGTCCATTCTGGTACACAGCTTTTTCTTTTCTCCCTTTAAGTTCCATATCTCCGTCCAACTACTTCATTCTATACGGAAAGGACTGTACGAGAGCTATACCCACAATGGTATATCATACCCGGTGTGACAATGCACATTGTATTATCCTCATCCAATTCTAGATGTAGGAAGTGAGAATGAAATCGCGCTGCTTCAATTCCTTTCTTAAAATTGCACTGAGACGTTTTGTGCTGTTATCCGCAGGTCAGCACGGAACCTGGCTGCAGACTGCTTTTCCAGTTTTGCAATTCTGCACAATATTATTAATAATAATTAATAATATTAATTAGCACCCACCTTCAATTTAATGGGTGTCTCATTTTCATTCACTCAGTTGCATGAGCAAAAAGGTGGTCGAACGGAATTTTAGCTAAGTGAGAGCCAGCCACATAGTTGTTGATTAAACCTTGTTTTCAGTATAATTTAGCCTAAAGGTGATCTGTTAACAAAGACTGACTACACAGGAAAAAAATCTCCTCCTTCTGTAAGACTTTGCAGGGGAACTTTGCCTGTCAAAGCCTGATATTCTTGAAAAAAATTTTTAAAAAATAATTTTAAATGCATTTCCAAAGTAGACCTCGCTACACACAAGAGCTATGGGTAGGACTGATTTACACGTACGATCATCTGACAGCTGTGAATGTATGTGTTTCATCTACGTGGCTGAAATGCTGGATGTGAGGAGAGCTGTACCAGCACTGCACTGGTGACATGAGGAGGAGAGCGGGCTCCTTCTCAGCATCCGAAAAGCAGCAGTTGGCCATTTCAGAAGAGACAGTAGGCAGAAGAGTGGCAGAGAGTACCCGTCCGTGTGCGGCCACGGGCTCTGCCCTGCCCTTGCGTCCCCATGGGGACTTCCGAGCCAAGCCATGCAAGATATGTCCCCAACCTGCCCGGTTGTTGTGTACTCGACCTCCTAACTTTATTTTACATGTGTGCAGCTCTAAGAGACGCTGGAAGTCTAGATCAATAGAAGTATAAAAATAAACGCAATTGATGAAATTCAAACAGGTAGATTTGAAACACAATCCCAGAGGTGTCCCACACCACCCATGAGGGCTGCAGCTTGTGCCACCTTCTGCTCAGCCTTCTGATGTTAAAAACACTTTTCTTTGTCCCATATGTTTATCCTGGGCTATACTACAGATACAAGGGAAATTGTATCTATATTCTCTTGACTCGATTCTTCATCTTCCAAAAAGACTGCCAAAATAACTGGCAATAGGTAATTTTGTCAGTTTATTGTATGTTTGGTCTGCACCGTTACGTCCTCTGATCCTTACAAAGCCTGCACTGATGGTCTTTAATCATCAGGAAAGTTTTATATAAAGGCAGCGAAGACGTATTTTAAGTTGTTTGTGATACTTCCCTAGGCATGACCCTAATTATTAATGGTAATACACCATCAACAAGTCAGGATACAACACTTAGCAAGAGGCTGTGTAGACTTTGCAGGGAGCGGAGGAAAGATTATGCACGTTCAAAATAGATAGTGGTCATCGCTGCATCCCCGACACCAGTTTACACTGAATTTTCCCCGCTGCTCCTGGTGGACTGTCAGGTGTCAGACAGTGCCACAGGAGGGGGTCACAACCGTAATTCCACGGTGAGAACAAAGCTCTTGGAAACGTGTTGCCAGGAAATGTGAAAACAGCAAAAATGACAACATGGTTGCTACAGAAGAACACCGCAGTATTATTCAGTGTAATTTATGCAGATCACTTGATTTTGACAGCAACCGAAAAGGTTTTTTGAGATTCACCCACAACTGAAGCGAATATCTTGCCAGTAATAGATTAACTCTTTTATCAAATCAGGAAACAATTAAAGACTTGGTTGAAAGATAACGTGCTTCTCTTTGGGGCCACCGATGCCTCAAACCATGGAAATATCGAACAGTTTCCAACAGTTGTTCATTACTGTAACAGTTAGAGGGAGACTGCAGTGTCTAATAATATTCCTAATGTAGCTTCTCTGAACATAAGCAAATTCTACCACAAAAATCGAATGGTTTAACCTTTGAAAGCATACCATCATTTACTGCTCGTAACGCCAGAGATCATTTTGAAAGACACCACTGTCAACTAACGAAGGAAAATGAACACTCTTCCAGCTAATCGCGCTCACAGCACAATACAGCAACATGTACTATAGACAAGTCAGCTCTTGAAGGCTGTGAAATAAAAAGTTTTCAGTCAGTGTTTTTTTACTCATCTAGTATAGATAATTCAGATCTGGAGGAGATGCTTCGTTTGTCAGCCGTGGTTACATGACAAGGCTGTGGCATGGACCCTCAATATGCTTCACAGCTTAGATTTCTTCAAATGCAGGGTATAAAAACAGTTGTTTTCTGCCTGTTAGTAATTACTGTCAACCAGTAGGTGACAGTTCAGTAGTTGTCATTTAAATATATTAAGGCTGACATTCAGGTTCAGAACTTCCCTTTCTGTAGCTCTGAATGATTTCACCATCTGCAGTTCAACCAGAAAAGAGTCTGGGGCTCTCTCCTGTTGCCCCTACCCGCTCTTCTGCTCAGGAAATCAAATCTTCCCTGGACATCACTAGGTGTCACTACTGGGTGCACACAGAACAAAAACTGCTCAGGAGCTCGGCTAATTCCTGAACTGATTATCCCACCAGGAGGAAGAACTGCGCTTTCCCAAAGAACTATGTGATTCACAACTTGAGGATGAATCTTTCATGCATGAATTTTACATGCCATGGGAAGTGTGACTGATGTGTTATACCATCACACAACCATGATTAATGCATGTTGCGCATCACTGATAGTTATCTGAGACAGGTTTGGGCCTGGGACCACACACACAGGTTTGATTGTGACTGTCCTCTGCTCACCTCTCCCTCTCTGGAGAGAGAGAGGGAGACAGAAATATCACAGAAACAAGAGCAATGTTGTACGAAAGAACAGTCTTGAAACACGCCCTGGGGAGATACTGGCTTGGGGTTGAGCTCGACTGCAAAGAGGGTAAGGACTGCTGTTCCTCCAGGCCTGGCTGCTCTCGGACACAGAACATGATTTACAGCAGAGGAACGGATGGAGAACAAGTAAAAACCTTTATCATAAGAAGTCCATATGCATTGCACTCTTACTTGTGCTGTTCTCCTACTTAATATCTATAGCCATACCAGCTCAGCTGAGTAGGCATGGTGGTGTTGGGTTGACGGTTGGACTAGATGATCTTAGAGGTCTTTTCCAACCTTAATGATTCTATGATTCCCCTCAGAAGCCACTAGGCAGCTTGGTTTAGTCTTCTGTTAAGGTTAAAGACCAAACTGAGTCATCCACAATGTCTTGTGGTTCCCTTCTGCTGGCTGAGGACTGGTTCCCGGTCACACACGTGGCACTGCTGTCCCCAAGGTCCTACACACAACAAATGTGGCAAGTCCCATCATGAGGACATGCCAAACCACAGGACACATCTCCTGCTCCAGGCTCTGCTCCATAGCCAGTGACCACATCATGCTATGTTAGCTGAAGTTTGCTACATGGCTTTGACCTGGAGGACCAGTAAAGTAAGTGGTTGACGTTCAGCCAGCGCTCGGCTTTCCCAGGGCCACGCTCCCAGACCTTGCTCAACCTGCACACTGTGCGGGCTGCACGCTGGCTGTTCCAGTCTTTCTGCTTTCTCTGCCACAGCCTCCCAGACAGCTGCAAAACAACAGCCAGAAAATTTCCTCTACCTGTACTTTAAAACTTGCCTTTTATTTTGTGTACTACTTGGGCTTAGAACTGGAGGTCTGTACCATTTCAAATATCTTATTCCATCTTAACTACCATTTATACAAGCTTCGCAATGGAAGCCCTAAGTAGGAAACCTCAGCACGCTTCCACGTTGATACAGCAAAGTCCATCAACCGTAGCAATGCCGCAATGCCACAATGCGCTGCCTTTGTGTCACCAACCCCAAAGAGCAGCAAAATACATCTTACACAAAGGAGGGAACGCTGCCAAACCGCAAAGAACCTGCTCTTATGATCGCTCGCAGCTTTGCTCTCACAGAGCCTCTAACCTGGGGAAATAACGGAGACTATGCATCCCCCTGCCCTCTGTCTTGGGTGGGAAGGAAGGAGACACAGGCATCCTCTAATGAAGAGAGACATGAGAATGACATGTCAGTGATTACAGAAAACACCTCTTACTGTACGTAGTTTGTACGCACAAAGAAAATAACCAGGCTGTTCCAAATGGCCACACACAGGATTTTTGATACAAAATGAGCTGAACCATTCTAAAACATTTTTTTTGGCCTAATTTTAAAGACTTTTCAATAAATTTGCATGAACAGCCATCTCTAAAACTCACAAAAGGTAGTAAAAATTAAAACAGGCACCTGAGACCTCTGCCTATTGCCACAAGGAGATCCTTGAACTAAAATAGTGCATGTAATTTTTTTTTTTTTTTTTTAATAATTCAACAAAGGAGAACGGATGTAGAAAAAAGTACCCTCAGAAGTGGTTATAAAGGTGAAGTTAATGTGCAACCAATGCTTGTGGTGGTGTCCAAGGATTAGGAATTGTGTTGCTCCTGCCATGGGCAGGGGTCAGGGACTTACCTGGGAAAGGGACTTACCTGGAGATACTTATGCTCCTGCTGGGACGCTGCATGGAGTAAGCGAAAAGAAATGCTGGTGCCAAGGGCCACCCCAGACTGTCCCCTGGCAGCAGCCTCCAGTCTGCCCTTCCAGCCTCTTGGCACTGGTCCTTTTATTGCCTGCAGCACTTGACTGCCCAGAACAGCCACGTAGCCTCAGCTCAAAACTGTTTCTATATGATACCTCTGTGCAAATAGGTACTAATAATATAGCATACCTCATTTACAAATACAAACCACCAAAATCTCTGCCATGGATTGAAGCCCAGTAAAGCATAATCAGTTCAGTCTTCATATCTCAACGCAACCAACGAAAAGCCAACAGGTACTTAATACCAACTTCACTTAACTGAAAGTTTTGCGTACCACCTGGAACCATCATCCATTGCATTTTTACTTCATTTCTATCTTGTCTCCTTCAGGGTGCACAGAAAAGAATATTCCCACAGAGGAAGCATCTTAAGGCAGCAACAACTGCAATCGTTATAGGGTAATGTTCATATCCACACTATGGCTGCTGGCATCCAGCACAAACACCGGTTGATGGCTTGCAGAGCACCAGGAACAGTTCATGACTATTTGTACCTCTCAACTGTGGTGCATCAAAAGCTATTAAGTAATTAACTTTCCCTCATTAACAAATGCACTGCCTGGGGAAGGGCACACAGGTGCTCCCAAGACCCATCCTGGATTACAGGGCAACACTACATGGTCTTGGAGAGGAAAGCTCAGAAGTGCCAAGCTGGGCTGATGAGGAGGGCAACACAACGGCAACATTTAGACAAATGCGCTACTCCCAAGTCAGAACTGCAGGTGTTATTTTGGCAAGATCAGAGACCATAAGAGCAATAAAAATATTCACAGGACGGTACCACAAACCCCATGTATATCCATCAGAAAGACAAACAATATTTATCAACATCACTTTTACGGAGACCCAAATGTACTTTATGAGACATCAGGTGATTTTTTTTTTTTTTTTGCTAAAGTTGCATCCTATCCTAAAAGAAGCAAAGTTTATATACCTCATGCACCAAAAAGTAATCTACAAACACCGTCACCAGGGCGAGTAGTGCTATTCCACTGCAAGCACGTCTCTAACAAAACATGTGGGGTTTGCGCCTTCTTGCTGACACATTTAATACATTGTTCCATTTTTCTCTTTTATACTTTTAGAAGCAAACCAGACATTTGGTAAAGTCTAATTTAATATTATCACCAATGCATTCAAACACATCGCTAAAAACTGTGTCGCTAAGATTACATTACAGAAAAAACAGGTAGAACAGACACTGTTATCTCCTTGAAAAATACGGGCCTTATGCTACAGCACCTACTGATGTGAGTCTATTGAAGCCAACAGGATTACTTACACGAATAAGGATTACTGCCATGATTAAGGAGTGCAGGATTACATCCATTGTTTGCATATCTCCTGTTATTTACATATCCCTATTTTCACCTCTTGGTTGTTATTTTTTGTTAAAACATAGGGCATGTAATTACTGTTAGCACTAGATATCCTTATGCTGTACTTTCATCCCTTCAAAATTCGGCTGTCTTGTGGATGTCAAATAAAATGCTTTTATGATCAAAACAAAGAAAATGAAGTAGAAGCAGCAGAATCTGGACTGTGCAATTAAAAACAAACAAATAGAAAGAGGGAGAGCTTGTTATCCACAATCAAAACTTATTCATGATTCATTTCATATTCACGCTCCTATCCACGGCCTCTGCTCTTGGGAGTTGATTATTTATATTAATTTTTTAACTGTGCCAAGTGCGAGTTACCTGAGAGTTCTCAGGCAATGCCGATAATGGAAAATAACAAAAATCAGGCAAAGAACTGAAACAAATATTATAGGTAGGTACACTGATAATGAATAATTAAGTAAAAAATGTTGATGCTTTTCACCCTATAAAGAAGTGGTAACTCTAGCCTTAGTTCGTCACTGCCATATGCTTTACATACAAAATATAGCTCCCTCCTATCCTTAGAGGACTTGTGTAACTTACCAATGCTTTTCAACTATTTTATGATACGACAGAACAGTTAACGCATGGTAGGATCGTTACGCAGGTCTCAGTTCCTATTCCCAACCCAATCAGAAATGTATTTAGCTGAATAAAGAGCAACGACACAAGCTACATTTACACCAGGGAACCAACATTTCTTATGAAAAGCAACACACGTTCTTTCAGAGTCTCTAGTTTGACACTGAACTACATTAGTCTCAGTTTTGGTTGCAAGAAATCAAACTTGGATCATAAATATATCTTGGTTTAGCAGTGTGCTACAGGGATTTGAAAATTTAAATACTACAAGTTAATTTAAGAAGGCTTGATCATAACTTCAGTGTCAGTTCTGTAGATACTGTTTACACATTTTCCCGAGTTAAAAATAAAGACATTGCATGCCTTTTTAGGCTTCTTTAAGTCATTTTAAAAGCAAAAAGAACGCAGACTATTTTTAGAAAGACTGGTAAAACACTGCACGCTGTAGTTATGGTAAACCAAAAAGAGCTTACAGCAGATTCAGAAAACATCAAAAGTTGCACAAACTTACCGAAGCAACCTGTTTCCTTCCAAGAAGAGTAGTTTAGGGTCAAGTACATTTGAGTTACAAAAGACTGTGTTTCCCGGGTCCATTTTGCATAAGGCTTAACCTGAAAATCCACCCGACTGTGTCGGGCGCAGCGGAGGCAGGGAGGTTTTCCCTCTCCAGCAGGCATTTTGGTGCTCTCCGGGGATGTGCGATGGCCCGAGCGTGGCCAGGCCAGCCGCCACTTGTTGCAATGGTAACAGGAAAAGCCAGGATCTGCCTGCTCAGACTACAAGAGCATGAATAATTCATGCCTTCCACCGCCCCGCATTAGCATGCTGCTCAGGCGACTCCAATGAAGCAATTCATTTTGTCCTTTGTCTTCAGGAAAAGCTTGCTGGATTAATGAGGGTTATCTGTGATGATAAAACCTGGGCCTGCTGATTTATTTAGTCTGATTGGTTGGAATTTGTGTCCCTAAAAGCAGGTTTTTTTACAGCCAGAATATAAATTCAGTTGTGTATCCCCAACCTTAGGCAGGCAGGTGTGGGTCATTCAGCTACAGCACCAATATCTAGCTACAGCACATGAATGTTTCATTTTCTTGGCTTAAATATTGAAGCTGGGCTCTTTGTTTCTGAGTGTTTTTTGAGGAAAGTTAAGAGGAAATCTCCAAGTACACTGCTCGCACGTGGCTTTGCGCATATTTCTGTAATGACCTCTTGGACTGCTAAATAGCTAACACCTGGCTTCCAAAATGTTTGCATTCTAAGTACAAAATATGGGGGAAAAAAAAAAAAAAACCTGCAATGAAACCCAGCAAATTTATAATTTACTTTTTTAAAAAAAGTTCTCAGACGTTGCAGTGTTATTTTTAAAACAGGCTGTTGAAGGTGATATTTTTCAATGTGATATTTAAATTTTTATTTGAAGTGTTGTAAATAATGAGCAGTAGCACTGTTTCTCAATGTTTACCATCTAGCAATCGACAATAACTGAAAATAATAACAATGAAATAATCAGAATTCTGATTAATTGATCACAAACCTAATAACTGAACACAATGAAGGATTCTTTAATCAATTACCTACATAGTTATAGAATGCATTATTGGGGTGTATAAACACAGATTTTACCATTTTATCTGATACTGCTAAGAAGAGCGCTGGAATATTGTATTAGTTTTGGTATCTGTATTCTAAATAGGACACTGGCAAATAAGAGAGTGTAGGAAATAGCTGCAGAAATTATTTGAACTCAGTAAGGAGAAAGGTCTTAAAATATGTGATTCAAGCTGGTTTGCAGTCAAAAAGGATATTGAGAGTTAACTTGACTACAGCGTACAAAGGGCTTTACAAGGAGAAAATACCGAGAATAGAAGTACTTCTGAAGTACATATTTCTAACGGAGAAGTTGATTACCCGCTACAAAAGTCTACTGAGTACACCAGTGACCTCTACATTTCCTAGATACCTTTCTAGAAGACATGCTTTTGCCAAACAGATAACAAAATTTATTGAACTCAGAAGAGGCAAAAAGACTTAAAATGTAGAGAACGTTAGAACAGATTCCTTAAAATCCACTTAGCGTTGCATTGTGTTCACGTAGTTCACTGAAGTCTACAGTACGTATCTTCTTATCAGTTGAGCGTAGTGATTTCGGTAATCTTTGAATAAAAAAATTTTGCGTTGATTTCAAGGTTTCATCCAGAGAACCACTACATTGTAATGCAAATTAGGCTGATGAACATTTCATGGCAGACTTCATAATGTTTGCTGCTGAGCCTCTCTAGAACAACCCAGGTAGACACACTTTTCCTCTCACCATTTTCTCATCATTCCAGTTAAAACAAGAAAGAAAAACTCAGAGCACAAGAATATGAAATTATTTGATTTTGCCTGAGATCTTTTAAATAAAGCTTGTTTCTGCCTCAGACATTCTTATTCTAGACTGTTTTAGACTGAGAATAGCACAACTTTGTTCAATGTTTGATGTAGATGGGATTGAATGACTTTCAAGACTTTAATCACCATCTTGAAACTGCAGCAGGGACAGAGGCATTTGTGATAATCTGCTAGATTTTGGCACAAACTAGAACTTGCTGTTTCTTCCAGATTGCAGGTGCAGTAGGGTTTCAAGGTGGTGATTACAGAGATCACCGCTAAGGTCACTGCTCCTGTGGTGGACTTCTAACAATGGCCAAATAATACGTTTTCACCTAAAATAACGCTATTTATTCACCTGCACTAAATGTTGAAAATGTTCTTTAGGATATGTGCAAGATTAAAGGAAAGGTTAGGCAGAAAGGGAGAAGATAGCCAGGCAGATACTGGCCAACTCAGTCCTGGGAAACATTTCTCCGCAGGATGTACCGAGACCGACTTTGCTCTTCATTCTGTATATATAATGATATCTCTGGCTGCAGCTGTGGAAGGGGATTATGCAGGTCGATATCAGCAGAACAGCTTCAGCAGTGAAGTTGACATGTCCTGCAACTTCTCTAGAGGTCTCCGGGTAGATGGTGAACAGGAATGAGTGCAAGAGGTACAGAGGAGGAAAAGGGAATAGCTGTCTATTGGTGGTGCTTAGGGACAGGGTTTAGTGCTGGACTTGGCAGCGCTCGGTTAACAGTTTGATTTGATGATCTTAAAGGTCTTTTCCAACCTAAACAATTCTATGACTCTATGCTATGCGAGTTTTGCTTGAAAAATTGATTGACGTAGTTGTAGCTCAGACTACCTGTTCAACCAACGTCACGTACGCAAGTCAGTGACAAATTATGGTTGACTGTGCTTGAAAGCTACAGAAATGTTGAGTAGCACGAGCAGGAAGATGGGGTTCCTATCCATCGCCATCAAAATATCATCTTTTAGTGCTGTTGACAGTTTAATAGCTACTTCTGTGCATTGGAGAGCATTGTGAAGTACTGCCACTATATTATTAACCTAGGCTGGAACTTTCCTGCAAATGCAGAGCAAAAAACCACACAAATGTAGCTTCTGAAATAGTTTAAGATTAAAGGTATGCTGTTCACAACGTGAATAGTATCTCTCTAATTGCATTTCAGGAGGACCCAGCAACACTTTAACCCGCAATTACGTTATCATATATTTTTTCAGATCAAATTGATTCCATTCCATTTTAAACATCCAGATGATGGCATGCAGTTCAAATCAAGCATTTTTAATTCCATTTGTTTCCTCCAGGCAGCTGAGATGGGATGTGGATATGGGGGAGCTACGCAGCCTCCTGCTGACCTGTGAGATACAGTGCGTAGTGCTCCTGTCGTGACTACCAGAGGTACATCCCTTTAGTAAATCTCCACTGCTCATAAAAAAATGCCCTTGTGCAAAGTTGCATCCGTGTATGTAATTACTTGAAATAATTCCTAGAATACACTAAGTTACATCATAGCTTTGAAATGGTTTGCACGGCCCCAATCTGTCACAGTTCAAAGACGACGTGTGTAATATCACACAGATTAAGCGTATCGTGTAGGTGGGGAGGGACAGGGTGATCGTGTGACTACGGAAAAGATTTGGGCTTCAGGAGATTGGAGTGTGACTGTCTATTGATACCTTTAAATTAGCTATCACTGTAGTATCTGGTTTCTGTCAAGGTGTTGCAGAAAATCAGTGAGATGCATCTAGGAGGTTAGTGAATCAATTCTCTGCTCTGCCCATGGGCTGACCCTTCCCTGTTGGCTGTCTTTCAGCGTGTCACCTCAGTTATTTGGCTTTTGTTGTTGTTGTTCCTTGGCACCATTGGCAGGCCGCGCGTTCCCTGCCGAGAGGCCTGTCTACGGCTGCCACCTACTGAAGGTGGCACCTATCCAAGGTGGCCAAGCTGGCTTCAGGATAAGACACCGAATGCCGGCTCTTCTGGCGTGTGGCGCCAGGAGGGGCAATGCTCCAGGACGACCGAGGACAACACCATTAACCAGCCCTGGAGAGCCGTGGTAATGGGGTGGCAAACTTGCCAAAGCCAGGGTTATACATTCTGCTGTGACATTATTCCCCATCTGTTTTTTTGAACTCCCAGAAAAACAAAGCATTACAAAAATGTCAAGCTGTGAAAAGAAAAGTCAAAAGCCAGAAAATTCAAAGTTAATGCTGATTCTTTAACTCAAGTCATTAACTCAGAGGCATGCCTGAAGTCTGGGCAGAAGCCTTAGCTGAACTCGTGCTGGTTTGTGTAACCGGCGGAGGATTTGCACATCCGAGGGGGCCCAGATTCATGTATGAATATAGGAGGGGAACAGAGACTGGCTGAGGTAAGAGGCTGGATGCCACTGGTATGGGGAAAAAGAGGGGCAATCAAGAGACACGTTTCCTGAGAAGTTAGGTAGGGGAAAGGAGGTGAGAGCAGAGATAAGCTCATCCCAGAGACTGGCAGAAAAAGAAAGATTAAGGACACTGACAAATGAGAAACCCAAGAGAGAAGACATGAGTTAAAAGGTGGCCGGGGAAAGAAAGAAGTTCAGGCAGGAAAGATAGGGAATAATTGTGGGGAAAAAAAACCACAGAGAGTGAGAGGAGAGTGACTTGGATAGGGATCTGGTATCGATCCGGCACAAAGATGGGGACTGGAGTGAAAATGAAAGGAGGACAACGATCTCTCAGAGGGGAAGAAATGTAATTAGGACTGTGAGAGACTGAAGAAGAAAAATCAAGAGGGAAAAAAAAGCTCACATTTGGTGGCAGTGGACAGAAGAATCAGGGCATATTAGATTTGTTCCTCTTTGGTCACCGGGATGAGACAGGATTCAAGTCTCCATTCCTCTCTCTGCCCAGGACACTTCGCATATTGAACCTGCTGGCTGAGTCCTATCCTCAATTTCTGTTTATATTATTTCAAAAATTCAGATTACACACAAGAAACAGAGGCTAAAACAACCATCGAGGCTGCAAATGAAACACCCCAAAGTAAGGAAATACTAAAAAAACTGAGGAGGGAAGGTTTTTGCAAACCCTGTGATACATACATATATTGCTCTTCCCTTCAAGATCTTAGAGCACTTTGGCTCTTTGAAAATACGCACAGCTGGATACTTACATTTAATTAAATAGTTTTTAAGATAATGACAACAGCAGCTTCAGCATAACTCACAGTTAAAAGCAATCAAACCCCAGATTCAAAATTCAGTAATAGCCTGTATAGTTTTCAATGAAATGGGAGTCATAAAACTACATTCCAGAGTTTACAGTTGTAATAAGTACAGATTTATGGGCAATAAGGATGTATCTATGTGTACCTTCTTGTGCCTCTCATTTATTAGGCCCAAAAAATGTCTTTAATTAGTTTAAGCACTTAATTGAACAAAACAAGCAGTTTAAACCAATCCAAACTACTTCTCTCCAGCCACCCTGTACGTGAAACAACTATTATTGTTGCAAGATTCATAAAGTCATGGGTGATTTTATAACAACCTAATTAAAGCATAATTTAAACCAAGAGCAAGGATGTTTTTGCATCAGCATTGAGTCAAGGGAGAGAAAATATTATCTGTTAATAAATACCATAGTACTGGTTTTGTATAATTCCTCCATGTTTGTAATGTGTATGAAGACACTTTAGAAAGTGAGTCGCTTTGCTTATAAAGTCATGCAATAAAAGTCCTTGTGTAATTTTTCCCTTGAATAAACAAGAACATATTTTCTGTTCTGTCATGTAATCCATGCATTAAGGAAGAACAGTGCAATGATGAGAAAATAATTGAAGTTAGAAAGTCAGGAAAAAATACTGATAAGTGGACTGAGGGGATCGTTTGCTGGCTCACATTTCAGACGCATTACATAAAGTGGCTAAATATTTGCATGGAGTGTAATTAACTTTTTTTTTCCCCTTATAATAGAACATGGCATTACAAAATACTAAGCACATTCAACTACACTAAAATCGGTGGGAAACCCAGCGTTTTTCTCAATTCAGGTCAGAGCCCTTTTGGCTGCAATCCAGTATCAGACCTCTCGCAAGCCCCCTTCGTCACAGGCAGACTCAGGCAGTGGTTTGCAAGAGATGAACATGGGCTCAGAATCCCTATGAGGGGACCCAGATGGGGGGGCTAAATTCCCATGGCCTTTTCTCGCCCTCTCAAAAGATGACGCAGTTTCTTTAACTTGTCAATAAACAATTGAAAAATCAGATTGATGGTAAAAGAAGAAGGAAGTGGTGCTGCAGTTTTGCAAAATCACCAAGAAAATGTGGATAGCGAATGCCTCCCTGATAAACACTCATACAGCAACAGAGAGCTGAACCGTGCGTTACTTGTCCTCAGCAATTCTGTAGCACTTGTTCCCGCAATGGTTTCTTCCCGTCATTATTCATCAAGTTAATTCTCTAAACTTCATTTAGATATCATTCTGTGAATACAGAATCACAGAATCATTTGGTTGGAAAAGACCTTTAAGATCATCGAGTCCAACCGTCCCTGTCCACCACTAAACCATGTCCCTAAGCACCTCGTCTGCCCGGCTTTTAAATACCTCCAGGGATGGGGACTCCACCACTTCCCTGGGCAGCCTGTTCCAGTGCTTGACAACCCTTTCCATGAAGAAGTTTTTCCTGATATCCAATCTAAACCTCCCCTGGCGCAACTTGAGGCCATTGCCTCTCGTCCTATCACCTGCTACTTGGGAGAAGAGACCATTATTTTAAGAAGAGAAATAGTAAGTGGTAGCTTCAAATACCTTTCACGTGGACTTTAAAATTCTGAACATTGGCGAAGCATTTTACTGCAGTCAAGAGTTACTATTCCAAAGGTCTGCTACAATGCAGATGAAATCTTGGCTCTTTCAGAGGCAACAGCAGATCTGCCCAAGCCTTTCTAGGTCACCAGCCTACACCAGACGCCTTACCGCCCCATCCTTTTAATGCCATCCACCCATTACTTAGATATGAGGGATATCTTTCTGTTACAGACCTCCACAATGCCCACCCCTATGGGCCCTCATTCTTTGTTAATACTTATTGAATAAATCATCACCACCACCACAGCTAAAGAACAAGACTTCAGAGATGATGGTAGATAAGAGGCAAAGAGAAGTTGCAGTTGCATTCAGCTGCAGAAGTAGGACCTGGAGATCAGCAGCATGCGGGAGATGCACGCCCAACGCCTTGTCTGATGTCCACCACCAGAGACCCTGATGGCCAAGGCAGACCCAGTGGAACTGCTGGAGTGGGACAAGGAATAAGGGAGGGTGTCTCATATTAAATTTACTGTGAACTGTGCTGAAGGACATCATATTCACAGATATGAGAGAGAAACAAGAGGCTTTGTTTACAAGCGTCCTTAAAACTTGGAGTGAAAAATCCCTTCCTTTTTGTTATTAAACAATAATGCCACCTAAATTCTTCATTATACTTCTTTGTTCCTGCAGCAGAGACTATTAGGAAGAACTGTCCCTCTTGCACAGCCTGGATTGTAGCAATCAGCTGCACAGAGCAACTCTTCTGCATGACAGACACAGCCTACCGCTTCATGAGTCGCTTCACGGGCGATTTGTACAAAGAGGAAGCATTTGCTTTTTTGGACTCATTTTAGTTTCTCTCAATAAATAGAAAAATAAATTGACGCGCCAAGTATCTAAACTGAGAAAGCACCTGCAGTAGCCTCTATTTCCTCAAATATTTATCTCCCAAACATTTTTAAAATTTAAACGTAAGCTATTTAATCGCTAATAAACCATGTGATATTAATTGGGTTCAAGTAGTAAAATAGAAATATATTCGGTAACTGGCTGTGCTGTTCATGGGTCCTAATTAGCCGTACTGCTGGGTCTGGATTATACCTTCATTGTTGTATCACCAACAGAAGACTATTGCAGTTTTAAAGAATCCTCACCACTTAAATGAGAATAAAGAGAAGGAGACGAAGTTATGATCTCTTACATAGATGCAACCATTTAATATTGCCTTTGCTTCCCAGAAGCAGTATTATCCACGGTTATGAAGAGGCAAGTCCTACCATTAGTTCACATAATTTGGTGTAAGCTCCACTGGAGTTGGAGTCAAATCCTGTGCTTTTTCCTGCGCAACATTTCTAAGGTCTTTCTCAGACAACAAATGTAAGAGTTTTGCTATTTAACTGCACATTGCAAAGTGCTCGTGTTGGTCTTGATTAACCTCTGTCTGGGACTATTAGAAATATCTCTCTGACCCTGACAAATCCCAAACCACCTCACTTATAGCCATCCTTCTTCGCAGATAATTTTTCTGGCTCATTGCTTCAGCCAAATGACTCCTCTGTTCGCAGCCCTCCGCTGGCTGCTCTTCCTATTGCTTCAAACACAAACTGTTACAAGAGCTGTTGATCCCTGCCTCTGCTCCGACACCACCACAGCCTTGGCTGCCGCTGTCATACCTCTCAGTTTTGAATTGCATTGCATGCCAGTCTTAATGGACTGAAAGAATCCCCCGCTCAAAATCTAAATGGAGACCTGCTTTTCCTCTTCCAAACCCTCCCCCAAAGGTCACGGCCGCACTGACTCCTGCAGAGAAAAAAACACCAAGCACCTTGATAATGGCCGAGGAACTAATGTCCCAGGACAGTGCTTGTGATCCTCATTGCAATCTTGTATTTCTCTCCATTTTTGTGAGAGCCACCCATATTTTCCCAGCTCTTTCCTCGACAGTGAACTCTCTGGCACCATTACCACGTCTCAGTTTCTGTAAGTGCCTACCCCAATGAGCTGAGACGCCTGGCTGGTACTGCTGCACAGATGGGACCCTGAGTCTCAGTTTGGCAGCCACGCCAACATAAACAGATCATTTCAGACGGGATCAGTTTAATGCTTTCCCTTTCATATTTTCATGGGTTCATCCAGGGCTCACAAGAGAGGTCAGCAGAAAAAAAGTGCTACGTGTGAATCAGGAGCAAACCTTCACGATATCTGTAAAATTTCTCAGTTGATGCTTAGCAAATTGTCTTCCCCACACAGGATCCCAGGATAACCCCAGTGGGAAGGGACTCGGGAGGCAGGGCTGGCTCCGGGGACAGACCCGGCTGCTCGGGGCTTTACCCCAGCAGGTCTTGAAACCTCCAAGGATGGAGATGGCACAGCCTCCCCGGGGACCGGTCCCTCGGCTTCTCTGCCCTCGATCATGGTAAATCCGCAGATCTAGCTGGTTTGCTCAGAAACACGCAGATTGGCAGCCCGAGAGCCGGCACTGATTCCTAACAGAAATCTGTGGGGCAACACAGACAGAAGAGAAAGAAAATCCTGCTTGCCCACTGCAACTCTGGAATTGCTTAGATGATAGAATAGCATTAGATCACAATTTTAATATTACCTAGGCTGTTCAGTTTTCTCATTATAGTTTAAAACCAGACATTATTATTTTTTTCAAATAAGATTATGAAAACATACACGCTACCATCAAGCATCAGAGCAAGCCCAGGACCGTATCCTGCACTCCCACCTACTGATCGCCATTTCCTACTGCTGTACCTTTTCTTTGGGTCTGTTTTAGTCAGAAGCTCTTCAAAGCCATCCTGGATGAAACCTTGGCCTCGCTGGAGCAGATGGAAAATCTCCCATCGGCTGCTCTGAGGTACAAATCCTGCATCATCTTTGCTTTGCCATGTAAATTGCTAAGGCTCCCCAAGGTGTACAGGCTTTGATTACTTTGTCGTCTGCAGCAACTGGGTCTCATATAAAAGAAATTTACAGGCACAGTAACCTGCTCGACCTGAAACAATGAGCAACAAGAAGTAATTTCATAGTGTAGTGTACGGGGTTTCGCATTTTCCCTTTGGCCATAGTACCGTCTCCCGATTCAAGTAAGTAAATTAATTCCCAGATACAAACTTACAAAGGGCTTTCTTCACTTCTCGGTGTCTTGTTGCCTGATTTTCTAAGAAATTCATGACCTTTGTAAATAATTCAAAAGGGAAGAGCAAGCCAGGAGATGACAAAAGTTTATCTGACTGCAACTGTTGCTAGAAAGGGTGTCATTTCTGAAGAGGTCACATTAATGGCAGGCCCCTAGTAAATTAAAACTTAAACAGGCCAAAGAGGTTGACGGCCATGATTATGCACTGGAACTCGGGAAAACACAACACTGATTAAGGATAACGCAAATGCTATTCCCATCTCCAAGTTGTAGGTGACTGCATTTTCATTTTTTTCTCACAATAAAAATAAAGCATGTGAAGATATCTTCTGCAGAAATTAAAGGCAGAGGGATCTGTTAGATTAAGAAACTTGTGTATGATGTTTTAGCAAGGCCTGTGGTGACAGGACAAGGGGTGATGGGTTTAAACTAAAGGAGGGCAGATTTAGGCTGGATAGAAGGAAGAAATGTTTTACACCGAGGGTGGTGAAGCACTGGCACAGGTTGCCCAGAGAGGTGGTGGAGGCCCCATCCCTGGAAACATTCCAGGTCAGGTTGGCCGGGGCTCTGCGCAACCTGATCTGGTTAAAGATGTCCCTGCTCGCTGCAGGGGGTTGGACTGGATGGCCTCTAAAGGTCCCTTCCAACCCAAAGCATTCTGTGATTCTATGATTCCATCTTAACATTTTGCTGCACTGAAAAACAAGATTAAACGGCAGGCAAGGAAGGAATCCATATTTCAAAGATGACCCACAGGCTGTGCCCGCTCAGACCAACATTGGGAAGATGCTTTTGGTCTAGAGGTCTGCTGGCTCATCCTCACAGGTGTGTACATTTTTAATGTACAAAGTTTTCTTTCAGACAGAGTTCATGCCGGATTGTCACATGAAAGGCTGATGGACCTTTCAAGAGTGAAATATACGTTGGAGGGCTAAAGTGTGAGATAATATAATAATTTATATATATATTTCATATATATAAATAATATTTAGTTGACAGACAAGTTCTGAAAACTTCAGGTTAATTAAATATTTTAATTTAATTACATACCAACAAAATATCTTCCAGTCTTGGAAAAAGAGAGCTGCAAACTTCTGTCTGCAGGACGCAAGCCTGCTGCGTATACACAGGGAGTTGGAAAGCTAAAGGTTGATCAGATCTGCGACACAGTGGAACATCTTCCATTGAATCATGAAGGTAAATGTATGAATGTAAAAAAAAAAAAAAATTCCTTATCGCTCTTTAAAACTTCATATCAATTTCTTATAGGAACTTTACACATTTTAGCATTGTCTGCTCTTGTAACAGTTATTTAATTAAGTGGTTCTCCTTAATGCACTGTTTCAGTGGCTGCCGGTATTGAGCAGGTCCTTCCAAAAGAAGCAATCATAAACTGCTAGATGGGTTTACTCAGCTGTGGCACTTCTAAGCTGATTTAAGCAGCCTGTCGAAATTGAGTGAAATTAATTAATTCACTGGAGAGCTTTGCCTTCTCCAAACTTAAGTTAAAAGTGATGCAAACTAGCGGTAATCAGATACACATTTTTCTGGGCAAAGTAATCTAAATTATTTTAATAATGCTGAACCATGTACTCTTTCTAATACAGAGGGGCAGATCGCTGAAGACAGGGTACCTCTCTACTGCAAAACTCCAGAGAAGGACAACCTTATTCCTATCATGTTGGAACAAATTTCCTCCTCGATGACGGCTTCTGCGTTTCCGGTGCTCGGCCGCACCGTGCAGGCTCCGTTTAACAGCCCAAACTGTTGCAGGACTGTGAAGAGCATTGCAAGTAAAGAATAAAAGGCAGTAGTAGCTGGATTACGTCCACGTCCAACTGTCGGAGATGCTGAAGCGGACAATTGCCTTCTGGTTCTTACCAAGGTTTTGTCAGGTTTTAAGTGCTTCCCTGACAGCTTGGTACACAATTATAGGTGGATTAGAGAAAGTGGTAATAGGGTGTTTTTGCTCTAATCTTCTCTCGGTTGTTAATATTAATTAAAGGACTTTTTCCTCTTCATTATACAATAAACACGAACCACTTCTTAAAAACGAGCATTTTAGCTTAGTAGCTTCTTAGTGCTGCTTTTTTCAGCAATTTCTTTTTTTTTTTTCATTTTTTTTTTTTTTAAAAGAACCATGCCGAATACCAGGAGGCCTGCGAGAACAGGAGACAACCCCAGCAGAAACCACAGAATGGCACACATTACAACTAAGTGAGGACAACCTCATCGTTGACCTCATCACATCCAGAACCGGCTGCAACACTTCGAGTTGGTTTTCCCCTTAACATAACTGTCAAAGTCTTACACAAAATCTACAAAGTAATCAAGCCATTCCAGCCAGAACCCGGGAAGAAGTGAGCTACAGAGTTATTAGTCCATCTGAGTACCTGAGGAGGTTTTCAGTGTCTCTGATAAAGCACAGATCCCCGTGAAGAGTGCTCCTACGGCCACGTCAGAGCGGGTTTGGCTGTGGGATACCAGCAGCTGGCCATTCTCTTTGCAGCCTTGCAGCACCTCGCCACAACCACAAATCTTCACCTTTTTGCGTCATTTTAAACATACCCTTGGTGTGAATCATGAGCCTTTGCCATAGAGTGGGTTGCTCTGGTAGATGGTTTCATAGGTGAGTTTGCCACCTTTCACTGCAAAGCAAACACTGAGCTGACATTTATTACACACTCAGCCATGATTAGCAAGAGGGATTTCCCACCTTGCTTAGGGAAGACCCCACAATACGAGCTAGCTTTCAGAAGATGTTTCTTTTTGGCTGCTCAGACTAATAGCATAGAAGTAAACTAATGAAAGAAGTCATGAAAGAACTCTATTATTATTAGGACCATACTTGTAACAAGGTTCAGTGATAGCCAGCCCAGGTAGCAAATCACAGAGGTTATCCTTGTAGGTTGGATCAACTCTGGTTTAACCCATCAGCTGAAAAAAACACCCTATCTTTTAGAAGAATAATTCACACAGTAAGCGCTCTCAGTAATGTGGGTAGCTGGATAAATGCATGAACAACAGCAGCCTCCACGCAAACCACTGTGTGCCAAGCACACACAGCTGCAAAGATTTCTGAAGTTGCTTAGGGATGTTTTGTACATTGTGCGGAAAAGAAAGGGGAAAAAGTGGAGACACAGCAAGAAAAGGCAGCAAGGAGGCATTACCCAGGGTCACAGAAGAGCTGCGGAGTTGCCCAGAGATAAAGGTAAGAAAACATCACTGGTACTGAACATTGAGTAGAGGGGGATCGGTGCGGTGAGCGAGGAAATGGTCTCCTACAGCGCGAGCCCTGCTGCACTTAAGGAAATGGGAGTGTGACCGTGCCTTATGAACAAACAGCCGCTCACCGGAGGACCACACGACTCTAGCATCACTTTCTCATCCTAATGGAGACAACCTGCAGGACATCAAATATTGGCTCAGCGCTCTGAACAGAAGGGATAGCACGGTTATTAGACAGAGCCATACCTTTAACTCATCGAGTGCATTTTCTGTGATTGCTTCTCAGACAATAACTTTTTTGGTTTCCAATGCCCTGGGTAGGGGAGAAAAAAATGAATGTTATCACACATTAGAAAATAGCTGGGGTCACCCTATACATGAGAAAAGAAAGGGAAAATAAATGCTAAATGCACAAGAGGCAACAAAGGCTAAAATGGTAGGGCAGAAGTACCAAAGTATAGTTTATATACTATATTTATAAAGTTATATCTATATTATATCTCTAATCTACCTATACACAACTATATATACACATAAATAAACTATGTAAAGAGAGGAAAACAGTCTTGAAAAGACCTTTGCAAACAGTTTGGATTTTGGTTCCCAGATGAGGAAAAAAAGAAGCATAAGCACTTCATAGCAAATCAGAACAAATCCACTCCATTTCTGTCCTCGATGCAGCTCCAGGTTACCTGCCCCAGCTTCTATTTTTCAGAGAAAAACTGTTAATCCAGAAAATGGCCTTGCTTTAAACACAAAACGCAATGAAATTCATACGCCGAGCATCAAACTGTGCTGACTTCTGGAGCGCTGGATCACACCCAGCGCAGTGCAGCAGCCGATCAAAATCGGAACTTCCTCAGCATCGCCTTACAGAGGTGGGATGCTATTACAGAAGCTGATTTGCTTTTATCTACGGCTGTATTTCAAGCTCCTTCTCCTGATAAGAGTATCTCAAGGATTCGCGCTATTAAAGTTATCTAAAAGTGATAATCATTTTCTCTACAGAGAGTACGGGATACGCTTCCTCTCCTTCTCTTCTCTCCTACCATCTTCCTCTTTGTTGATACCTCTCCATCCATCTCTGCAGTTTTATGCCAGCTCTACCTCCAGTAACCTCTTTCTGTACATCTTAATTTTTAAAGGCACCCATCTTTGTCCATTAGTTTGCCTCCGTCTGCAGCATGACCTCATTTCACTGTAGGGTTGCCATAAAATCATCCGCTATTGCCTGTTTGCTGTCCAAACACCTGCTGTGTGTTCCCATCCCAATGAATCTGCATTTTGCTTTGCTTCTCTTATTCTGTCCCTCCCCTGCTTTGTACGCTGACACTTTTTTCCCAATTATTTTATTTACGCATGCACCTTTTCCACTCGGTGCTCCCATCTTTACAATATCTCTGTCAAGGATTCACCACTCCAAACTTCACTTTAAATGTACGTACGGAGAGCTTGAATTTTTGCCCGTTTGTGGATGTAAATAAGGTGGCAGGAGGTGTTACCCGATTTGTGTAGACAGAAGCCTTTTTAATCTAATATCGTTAACATGAAAGAGTCAACTGATGCAATTGCAGTTAAATGCAAAATTAAATGAGGGCAATCTGTCAGTTTTGAAGGACAATTTGAGAAATCAAATTATCCAGAATTACCTGTGCTCATGCTTTGTCATGTGAGGGTGCTGTAGGGGTCAGCTGAGAAGTCTCCAGGTCCAATACTGGCCACCTTTGAACACAGTCTTCCTTCTGGTCGGGACCTCTCTGCTCCCACAACACAGCATGAAACCCCACTGTACTGGTCAAAACACAAAGTTGTCCCCACATCTCAAAGAAAATAAAATCTGGCAAAACACACTAAAAAACCCCAGCCCCTCATGCCCTGTCTCACAATGCATGGTATGGCCCATTTCTCCTTGTAGGTTGGGGTTCCACATCTATGTCCTTTATGGTCCAGGGAAAGATGAAATCGGTCACAAATCTGCCTGGGTGCTGGTGCAACATCTCCCCAGGAGCGCAGGGATGCTAGGAGAGGCCGGCAGCCTCCTGGGCTTCCCCTTCACCAGAAGGCTCTTATAAAGGCCTTGATAACTAAATTTCTCATGAATAAGCAGGGAATTTATCTTGCAGCAGGTCCCAAGCCTTCTGCTTCCCGGTGTGCCACCTATGTCAGGCAGAGGTGGGTGACAGCTCAGCGGGAACCAGGGGAACCTGCCCTTGCCATAGGATGGTGCTGCTGGAGCCCGGTACAAAAGCCACTGGATGACTACGTGCCTCGAATGTGATTCCAAAGCTAAGGCAAGCTGTGTATTTTCAGCCTTGATTTATCTGCAGGCCACTCGAAATTAATTAGGCCAGGGAGCCCTCACTTCACCTTTCCATCGGCTGCAGGACAGGGATGCCTGGTGTTGCAACCACTCGCGGTTTTCCTCCGTATGGTGACAGCCAGGATCTGATCCCTCCTGCCTGCAGCATCTGTCCTCCTCGCTCGGCCAGGACCTCGGGGGCAAATTCTGCACCTCTCCAGTGAAATCCTTTCATTGTGGCTCTTGCATTGGTGCGGCTGCTCTCTGGATCAAAATCTCCAGCCACCCCACCTGGCTATCTCCCATCTCTCACTTGCAACCCAAAGGCAGCAAGAGCCGCTGCAGTTTCTTCTGTCCTTCTTGCACCTCTTGGGTGGCAGCTGAACAGGCTAAAATTTCCTAAGCTCTTCCCCAGACAACAATCCTCTCTTGATTCTCCAGGTCCATTTCTGAGTTTCCTCTGCTTTTGCGGAGAAGGAAGCTGTCTGCAAGGGGCAGCATCAGCCTAGGGGCAAGGTGTCTTCTCCAGAGGGAAGAAAGCCTACAGCAGATCTTGTGGACTTACCAACTTTACCTTCCCTGGAAAAGTTCTTAGGACTAGAGGATGGAGAGAAACCCAAATGAGGTGGGAGAAGATCAGGAGATTACGTATCACTCCAAACAGCCTTGAGCACATTGTCTTGATGGAGTACCAGTGCAGAAGCCCTGAGGAAATCTCCTTTCTCCCTCCACCTCTCTTTGTGGCTCCCATACAGGCTCCCTCCATAGGGCAGCTGCCAGTAAAGCCTCAGAAGCTACAGAGCAATCTTCTACATGGAGCATGAAAGCCTCGATACCCTGCACAGCTAAAGGCAGAGAGGACAAACCTCTAAGCAAAAGAAGAAAAACCCCAACTCCACCGCAGACAGCAATTCTGTATTTTGACAAGCTGCTGTCACAGCTCTCTAATTACACCTCTCCATTAAGTACAACAACCAGCAGCTGTTCTGTGAAGCCCTCTTTTTTTTTTTTTTTTTTTTTTAAAGAAATTATTTCTCGTTGGTTAAACACGCTGGTGGATGGAAGGAAAAAGAGATTAAAAAAAAAAAAAGCAGGAGAGAGAAAGAGAAGGCACAGCTAAAGTTCAAATGAGCTCAGCCCTCACATGCCTGATAACATGTCTGTACTCTGGGTTATTCCTGAATGTCAAAATAAAGACTCTGAGTCTGAGCTTAATAATTTCCCTGGAGCGCCATTGTCCTGCAGAGACGTTTGCCTTTCAGTTCTTGGCTGCTGCAAAGGGAGAGGTGAGGGAAGTGAACCACTTTATTTATTGAGTTGGTTGTTGTAACGGTTTAAACTCAGCTCAGCATCGCTGGCTGCTTCTTTCGGGTCGGTTCCTGGAATTAGTAGGTTTTCCTTCAGATCTGCATACCGGAGTCTCCCTGCCTTTATAACACAGTTTTGTCCCGGCTTCAAATACATCTTCTAACCTGAGAAAGGATTACTCCATCTTTGATACCACAATTAAAATGGATCAGGAGGGGGAAGTAACAATTGATCCTTCAGCCATTGTGCTGAGCTGCTGAAAGTGCTGACTTATGCCCATGAGCGAAAACGTTGAATCGCAGGGATCAATAAACAGAGCTGTAGCGGTGCAACTGCTGCGGGCTGCGCTGTTAGACTTGTACCGGCAATTACAGAAACTGGGTTGGCTTTACAACTGCTTCAACAAATGCCCTATAACCCCGAGTCTTCCTATGCAAAAAAAAAAAAAAATACCCACCAACTTAACTGTCCTTCGAATTACAAAATGGTGCGCTGCTCTCTGCCTTTCCAGAGCAAAAAATACCTTTGCTGTCCGGTAAATGAGCTCTCTGTTATGCTCATTTTCATTTTAAGCTAACAGGTATTAAGACAGCTCTTCTCAAATCTAGAAAGTTGGATGTGCTGTGGAGGGAAGGTTTATGAATGAATAAATGATTCAACTTTTTGCTTTCTGATGCTGCGGGCAGGCAATTAAATGGGATTGAACTTCATCGTTTAGTAGATTGGAAGTTCGTAATGTAGATGATCGCAACTACAAAATACTTCATGAATTATAAAAGAGGCCAAGGGACAGATCGCTATAGATTTTATGCCTCTAATGGCACATAAAAAAAAAAGCCTACGGGAGAAGATATTGTGGTCTTAGCTGTGACCTAACTGAAAGGGATCTTAAGACTAAAGGAGAAGGGCCGGTAGAGGAGGCTTTGCGTTGCGCCGTAACTTGGGGAGTGAACACATATTCAGACTTCTTTCATCTAAATTTTTCCCGGCTGCAAAATCAGAGTGCTACAATGAGGTGAGCAATTGGAATGTGTGTTGACTGTAGGGCAAAACAGAGACAAAGTATCTCCTTCATTCTGAGATCAGCTTTGCGAGTCAATATTTACATCCCTTTGCAAGAGTCAACACCAAATATTTGGGATTAGTATTTCACTGGTAAATATCAATACCCAATATTTGGTTAAAACATCCCAACATCCCAAATATTTGGTAGAACCCAACTCTACTGCCTGCAGGTCAGAATATGCATAGCTAATGTTTTAAAAACAATCTTTAATTTTTCATCTATTTTGACATGAAAAAACAAGCAAGTTATCGCTATATTTTTTGATTGAAACTGGTGCTTCATTTACTCCAAATTTGCAACCCCTTCCAGCTTTTTCAAAACTGAATTATTTTTTTAAATCAGATATTCACCCAATAAATTAGATCAGCTCTTCCTCTGTGTAGGAATTTTATCTGTTGGCTTTAGAACACAAGGAAAACTGAATATGAGATCAGGTTCCATCAAACCACAGAGGAGAGTCTATTCACCTGATAACCTTCCCTTGCTTTGTATTCTCCATTCTTTTTTCATCCTTTTTTTATCTGGCTTATAACTTCCATTCATTTACCCAGAAAATATTGCCATGAAATATTTCACCCCCAAAACTTAAGAGCACTGTTGGATATTTTTCCCTAGAAACTTCCACTACACGGAGCTCATGGAAATGGGTTCTGTTGATTTTTCCCATGACAGAAGATGATGTGGTCTTAATGGATTATTAGTAATATGGCTACATTAAACGCCATTTAAAACCTCTTTCAGATCAGTATTGACCGTGTCGAAATGGGACTATGTAGATATCCCTGTGACGGGAAATATGGATGAATATTGTATTTTCATCAGAGGCAGAATTTTAAAACTGATACAGAAACCCCTGGAAAACATTATCTATCCAAAGGAGCTAAAAATAGACTAGTTGCTATATTAGCAACAACAAAAAAATGGCTTCTAAGTAATTATCAACCTTCACCACGTGTTGAAATACCACGTTGTTCCATGGCTGTTTCAGTCAATACGCTATTTACTTTCAAATAACCGTGCACTAAGGATCATTTGGACACATATCCCATAAATACACATTACCTCATTATCGACTCTTTCCATCCACCGCTGCATTATTAACATTTCACTAAAACAAGCAATCAAGCAGTAAACAGTAGGAATTCATGGCAGTAAGCAATTGTGATGACTCTCACACAGTAATTGCTCCCCCAGAATATTTTTGTAGGGATGACCAGTTATCATGGGGATTATGCCCCCAGGAATTATTTTTCTCTGTGACATTCTTAAAGACAGGTAAATTTAACCGGTAAGCCAGTGAAGCGGGAAGAAATTCAATATTTGCAATGAGCTGTATCAGGGAACGTACGCGAGACAGTTAAATTGCACTTTTTATCCAAGGACCCAATCACTTGCACATACACGAGAACGCTGAATTTCAGTTCCAAAAAACTCTTGGTTTAATCCTACAAATCCAATTTCTGCAGTTGCTCGGTAGCCTAGAAAAGAAACCAACCAGCCAACCAAACCCTGAAAGCAGAATTGTTTCCTCTCCTTACTTTCGGTAGTCAAGCACTAGGGGCTGTGCTCTGCCGAATACACTGTGCCATCTTTATGCAACTCAGGCAGGGAAATTATCCTCCTCCAGTATTGCGGGATGACTGATGGCTTTCTCATAAAAGATGATCTACTCAGGGGCAATATCGAAGGCTGCGGTGGCAAATTGCCAAGAGCTTGAGGGCTGCACCTCATTTGCATGTAAATTTACATCAGTTTTAAAGCCATAAAGGAGTGCAGCAGTAGTACTTGAATATTTCTTGATAGGTTTTAAAAGCGTGCTGTGCGATCACCAGAAATAAAAACCTGGATGTGACCAGCTGTATCGCCTTCCGCGCCGAGTTCGGGGCTGTGCCTTCAACCCTCTGACCTCGGCGGCAGATGCTCAGCATCCCCCAGGACCCCCGCTGTAGCAGCCTGAGCTGTAAAACCCTGCTCCCACCGTCTTCATCTTAACGCTGTTTGACATTATTTCACCGTCCCATCGTTAAAGCCAGAGGCCGTCTTCATCTCCAGACCTCTTGACACCCGTGCCCAGAGAGGGGTGCGGCGGAGGCGGAGGGGCAGCTCCTGCACACACCTACCCCTTGCATTTCCCTGCACCGAGGCTCTCCTCTTCCTCCCCATCGAGGCGTGCTAAGGCCAAACCAGCCTCGCTGATAGAAAAGTAATAAAATATGTGCGTAGAGAGACTGTATTAAACTGCTGAGCTTGCAAAATACACTCCCATGCGTATAATCTATAGTAGCTAAGAATATCATGAGCGTGTATATGCGTTCCTTCATTGCCTGCGCTGGCACGGCGATGCGGCTCTGGGAGGATTAAGTCCATTTTGCATAAAACCAATATGAATTGCAACAAGTGAGGGGAGCAGGTGGAGGGGGGTGCTAAGTGGAAAATTACCGAGGGTGGAAAAAGAAGATTGAGAGGGCAGAAGCAGGCCCGCGTGCCAGCCGGGCTGCAGAGGGAGTAAATAGGAAGGATGAGCTCAAATCTTTGGGGTTTAGATTCGGACTGAAGAAGGGGGTAATGCGGAACCTTCCTGGCAGCCCCTGGTTGCCTGAGGCCAGAATGGACATCTGACCACAGGAGCTGCGGTCGAGGTGACCTTCTGGGTAGCTCTGTATTCCCTTTATTTCCAAACCCTGCATTCATGCTCCTTCTGTCAATAAAAATCCCTGCTTGAACAGATAAGTTGAAGCCCGGTGTTTCGTTAAGCCTGAGAATTCAACCCTCTGCTTCAAGCTGCTACGCTACTTTATATCATTAAGAAATACTGCCCAAACTGATCCACTAAATCCTTGTATTAGCCAGTACAATTAAATCTAATACGGAGGAAAAAACGGGAGCTAGCGGGTCTTCTCGGTGGTGTGAGTTCCAGCCCAGGAGCTGAGCGGGGCCGAAGCGATGTAAAATGGCCAGTGACCTCACCTTCGCAGGGTCATCAGCTGTGAAATTTGATGGATGAGGTACCTTAGGAATGCACGCGATACAGCTATGCAGCAGAACCCTGTATCAGTAACGTTTTCGTTAAGTTTTGTTAAATGAGGTGATGAGAAAGGTGTGTTCCAACGCTGGTGAACCCAGCCATGTAATAATAACATCCCCATGTACTTAATTGGAAAGTGCACAGGCAACAAGTTAGAAATAGTTACACTTACAAACCCAAAATCGTTCTATTTTAAATTGCTTAAGAAAACGCTCAAGAGTTTCTCACACTGAATTGTGGAATACCTTGAAGTGAGAACACAAATCCCAGTGCTGTCATTCTTTTTCTCCAAGGAGTTATTAAATGCAGCAACCAAAATAAAAAGTCAGGCTGTTGTGCTTCCAGGATTTTACTTCTCTGTCAGATGTAGACTTTGTGACTTCTGAGTTTCAAAACAATGTCCTAAACGTGTCAGCCATTAGCAGTGATACTTAATGAGATTCGCAGATAACCCCTGAACAGAATACGTAGTGATTAAGTTAATTTAAATGATTCATCTCCACTGCAGCCTGTTAGACTTGTACATAACAGTCATTTGCATAGCAATAAAAATCTCCATCTACCCACACAGGGCAGCTTTATAAAGATATTCCCAGCCTTAACAATGTCTGCTCTCATTTCTTTGCTCACAAGTTTCTTTTGGCTGCTACTTTTCGCCCGGTGCTTATCCTGATAAACTAAACAGGAGATCTCACAGAAAAGCGCCCGCTCCTGCAATGCCACTTACCCAGGGCGTTGCAAACCTGGCTGTGAAGAGCTCTTCCAGCTGAGGTTTTGGGGTGAATTTTACTTCTGTGGCATTACTGACATTGGTACGTGGCCAAGGTATTAACGCTGGCGCTCCACTTCCACACATACGCACACGGAGGAACCACAGAAGCTCTAACGAGCCCCATTCCGACGGCTGCGTCAGCCTGCATTAACCAGGGATTTAAGCTCCAATCCTGCCTCCGTTGAAGTAAATCGCTAAACTTACTCCAACTTTAAAAGGTGCAAGAGGAGATCCTTACATCTGAAATAAATCAAAGAGAAAAGCTCTGCCAAGTGAATTGTTGGCAAGTTTGTATTTTCTGGAAGATCTTATTCCCTGCCGCATGGAGCCGCTTAGCCAAGTCGGCCGCAGCAGGAGGCGATACCGCAGCATTGTGTAACACGCAAACTCCCCCCGCTCCCCCCAACCCAAACAATTAATGACTAATTGAAATTACTTCTCCTGAACTGACCTAGAGCCATATGGATTAAAACAGATTTCTGAATGCTAATTACACTACATCATTTTCCCAATTATTTTTAAAATTGGATTATGTACCGGGAGATGGGGTGTTTGAAGCAGCCACTAATGAGCAAATCATGCATAAAAACTTGTTTGTTATGTTGGTGATTGAACAAAATAAGGTTGCAGGCATGACGCCGTGTCCAAATAAACAAGAGAAACCAAAGAGACTCTGAGAGTAGCACCAATTTGCAAGCTATAATTTAGGTAACTTCAAAAGCCATGTTCAAGCCAGAGAATGTTTTAGAGTATTTTAACAGATATTTCCCGCGCTGGAATGGCTCTAGCAGAGCAACCACCAATTCCACCCATCAGGCTGGGAGCTAAGGTGGGCAAGGAAAAAGGGAAGCTTGAAACTGAGGTGAAGGACGGGGACGGGAGCAGAGCAGGGAAGCAGGGGGGACCCCAAGGTGCCTGTGTGCCGTGAAGTGCAGGAGGGTTGTGCCCATTAACCTGTGCAAGCGAAGGAAGTGCTGGTAACTCCTGAATCGTAGTTTTATCAAGCAACAGAGGTGCAAAAAAAAAAAAATCATGCTGCATTACTGACTCCATTCTGCTTGGCTGCGAGGCATCCAGGACAACAGGGACGCGTTGCTATAGCGTACAGTGAATGCACTGCTCAATGGGGTTTTCCTCTTCTTTCTCTCCTTTTCCAGTAATGGCTAATGTAATTGCTGCGTTATTGGGGGTTTCAGGGTATTTTCCTAAGAAATGACTACGTTACCTAAGTGACTAAGGAGCTTATAATCTGTTTTCGAAAGTTGCTGAGGAGCTTAAGAACGTAAATCTGATTATCGGAGGGACTCCAGTATTGCATTTTTCTAAACGTTTGCCCCAGCTTTCTGATCTAATCAAGAATAACACAGCAATTTAATTGCTACAAATAGTCTATATATTGCAGGAGCTAAAACTCTTTAGATTCCCTGCTCAATTATTATAAAATCTAGTTTTAGTCCCTTTGTACCTTTCTGGCTGAACAGCTTTGCTGTGATTCCAGGGCAGTTCAGGACAATATTCCAACTGGGTTTCCAATTCCCATACAGAGCTGTAGATCTATCTATCAATCCATCTGCCTACATATCTACCTACCCACCTATCTTCATTTTTTTCCTCGTTCCCAATTCTCCTTACAATTTTCAGGGTCTATGCTGCCCACAATTTTTTAAAGGTCTCTTATAATTACCGAGATAATTATTTTCTGGTGTAACAATTCTGTTATAACTTGGAAACTTAAGTTAAATTTCTATTCTGATATCAAAAAAGGTATATAGCAAGAAGAGAATGAAATTATAATGCACTTATGGAGAAACAATCAATGTCTTTGAGTCAATCTCCCATTTACATTTTTTAAACTATTTTCTCTGGTAAGCCTTAAGACAAGACTTCCATAGCAACAGAAACAAGAACCAGCTCTACATTGCAATGAATGCTAAGAAAATTGCAATAGGAAAAGAATAACAGTGGTAGATTATTTATTTTTAAGTTACTTGAATGAGGCATAGTTAACATCAATGAAAAAAAAAATCAGTGTTTTTCTTCAGCCCAGCCATAAATCAAAACCTAAATAGCATATTCTGTTAATTGCTCTGCTCAAAGTGTTCTTATTGTTTTCAGTGGAGTGCAATGGTAGAGGATAATTCCTGGTGTTGTTTTTTTTATTTTAAACCTGAGATACAAAGTTCAGTTTTCTCCTGATGAAATCCTGAGCTCACTGAAACAGCAAAAGGAAAGTCAAAGAGCTTTTTGCCATAACCTTGGGGGCCAAGAAGATGCATTTGTTTCACCACCTACACTTCTCTGCTCTGGTTACCCAGAGAACCGGGTGAGCGCCCAGGAGTACACCCAGAAAGCAGCATCACCTCACCAGATTTCATCCTTGAGGCATTAAGGGAAATTCTTTACTTGGCACTGATAGCATAAAGGACTGCAGTGACCCACAAAGAAAACTTATGGGCAAAACCAGAGCCCTTTGCGGTTCAGTGATTCCAACAGTGATTCCTGGCAATGCTGGTTGCCTTCGACGGTGAAGTTTTGCACAAGAGCAAAGCGGTCCCAAGAATTAAACATTTCATTCTAATAAAAATTTTTGGGTGTCTTTCTTCTGTGTTGGTATTGCCCCCACTTCTCACTGATGATTCCAGTTTGAGTAGTTTCAGGTTAAATGACTAGCAGGTCTTCGAGACTCTTAAAGCAAGTGCAGGTATGGGAAAGAAAAAGTCTGCCTGAACTATTTCACCAGAAATATTTCAGTTCATGTTCAAACGGTAGGCTGAGAAACAAGCCACCGCTTTCTGCTTGAGAACACGGGTATTGTTTTCATTTCAGGTTTTGAATGTTTTTTTTTTTCATTTGCTTCCTTTTGAGTTACAAAACAAACGCTGTTGAGGCAGCCACTGGATTCATTGTGCAAGACGCCGTTTAGTGCTTTTTATTCACGTGAAGTGTGGATGTCCCTAGACAGTAAGGTAACACCAAAGCAAGTATGACGCTTTCCTTGCTTGTACCTGCCTAAATACATTGATGTGGAGTCATCTTTGAGTTTCATTAAAGGGATGATGCCCAGAGGTTTCAGCAGTAGACATTTCACTCAAGCATCACCGCTGCTGGGTGGTCACTAGACCCTCAATGTGAGTGCTGCTGGGAGAGAGCTGCGACAGGGGTTGCGCTGGCAGAGCCCCACCACCTGCGTGTTTTCCCACAGGATTTAGTTTTACCCGTTCTAGTGACCTTCATGGAGCTCATTCCTGAGGAGTTCTTTGAGAAACATGAGATGAAGAAAGTGGCACAGCACAGCTTCAGTGAAATCATTTTGCATCTACTTAAAGAGGACTGTCTCCATCTCTGGTTTTTTTCCTCCTTCCTTCGCTTTACAGAATCACAAAATCACAGAATCATTTGGTTGGAAAAGACCTTTAAGATCATCGAGTCCAACCGGACCTGTCCACCACTAAACCATGTCCCTAAGCACCTCGTCTGCCCGGCTTTTAAATACCTCCAGGGATGGGGACTCCACCACTTCCCTGGGCAGCCTGGTCCAATGCTTGACAACCCTCTCCGTGAAGAAGTTTTCCCTAATATCCAATCTAAACCTCCCCTGGCACAACTTGAGGCCGTTTCCTCTTGTCCTTTACTATTCCCCCTCTTTGTTTCTTGTTTACTTTTTAAATTATACGTTAAATAATTGTACATGAAAACCCTATAAATGCATTTTTTGGTACATTTTACCTTGAAGCTATCATAACATTGCTTTTCTTGTTTTTCTGGTAGGACCCAAACAATTCCACTATCTGAAGCATTCACGGCTCCTGAGACTCTTAAAAAGGAAAAACCCACAGAAAAGCCGTCGTTACCTGCAGTTCCCTCCCTGCACGTAACCTCTCTGCCCCTAATCCACTCACTCTTGTGCCTGTTGAATCAGAACCTGACAAAACCAGGCTGAGCAGACCTGAAGGTGCGGGAGCACAGACCCTACAAAAGCACGAGCTCCCCGGTCGGCAGCAGGGTATTTTTGGTGTAACAAGAAGTTGCGTAACACTCATCTGTTGTGTGTATTTTTCCATGTTCTTTGGAGACTTAGTTAGGCTGTGGCGAGGGAGATGTTACGGTTGGACTCCATGATCTTAAAGGTCTTTTCCAGCCTGATGATTCTATGATTCTGTGCCAGGCAGAGAGCGGGACAGATTGGTTTCAGAGGGTAGCAAGGATTGCTGGCAACAACCACCTTTCCATCCCATCAGGGAAGTCATTGTCTGTCATTTGAGGCTGAGGAAAAGCTCTCAATCTTCAACAGTTTGAGATGGCTAGCTCAGTGGAAAGAATACGAGTCCTGGCTATGTATCTTTGCCTTTTACACCATCTGCCTCCGAACTGAAAGTTTCCTTTAACCTAATAGCAAAGCACGACCACGCATTGGAGAGTTTGGCCCACGCAGATGACGCTTTCATTTAAAGGAATGGGGCTGGATTTGCGAACGATTTACGCTGGCACGCTGAGTGGGTATTACTGGTGGTATCACTCTCACTTGGGTCACTGTATTTCAGTGATGCTCGAGTGTGCTGCTACAGCTACTTTTTAAGGTTTGTAAGAAAAGATTGTAATCAATATTTAAAATTCATTTTTTCATGAAAATTTAATTGTGCACCATGATTTTAGTCTAACCTAGTCAGCAATCTTTCAATAATCCCCAAAGGCAGCCACAGTACCCCAAGTGACCAAAATTCTTGCGTCGTTTTGCTTGTAGCTGCCTTATCATTTCGAAATGTTTTGTTTATAAATCCAGATTTACCTTACGCCTTGTCATTGCCGTTACATTATGCTCTTTAAGTGTAAACAGAGAGTACTTCAAAGAGCGTATATCATTATTAATAGTTAATAAGAGAAATGGAAATAAAAGCTCCACAAGCTGGCCTGGTAGCTAGGAAGCAAATCACTGCACTTTACGGGAAAGGTTTTCCTTTCTGTTAGCTATCTCTCCGAGATGAGATGGCTCTCTTGCAGGGACATAAAAACAAGCCCCTGTTCTTGCACTTACTGGATATGTAATCTTCAAATAATGAGTATCAGGATGAAAACAAGTCAAAGAAGTACCCTGGAGCATTTTCACCCTCTCTCACTAAGGACAGCAGTTTTGCTTGATTAAAGGTTGCAGGATCAGCCTCCCAATAAGCAGTTAGCTGTGGAATTGGATGCACGATACATTCCTTCTCCTCTCCCCTAAG
The DNA here is from genome assembly GCA_013401315.1 of Balaeniceps rex. Taxonomy (NCBI): domain Eukaryota; kingdom Metazoa; phylum Chordata; class Aves; order Pelecaniformes; family Balaenicipitidae; genus Balaeniceps; species Balaeniceps rex. The sequence continues at coordinate 22,520 of VYZW01042916.1, read as the reverse complement.
CTAACTCTGCCGCAAAATGAAGCTGGGATATTGATGACTTCAAAGGAACTGTAAAAACTAAGTAACGAGCCATGATCAACCAACATACTTAAATACTCTACGGCAGACAAAAACTGTTAGAGGGGGAAGAATGCTTTTGAGTCCGCAGGATTTTTCTACAAGGTATAATGAAGCTAGCGGGGTTGTATGCCCACAGCACACAATGCAGCAGCATGGGAGAGGTGAAATACTATTTATTCACATTTCTGTTAATACAGTTATTAGCTCAGCAGGAGATGCCGTGTTTAATTTATAATCCAGTTCGCTGTGGGTGGTGGCTACGGGCAAATGATCAGAGCGAACTTTTGACTCAATCAGCCCCCACGAGTCACAGGACTTCTGCGGTTTCCCTGAATTACAGCAGCTCCTTGAGGCCCCGCTGGGAACGGGTCCCCCGGTGCTGGGCAGTATGCAAACATTTGTATAAACTACATTTTTGAGGCTGAGTTCTCCAGTGCGCTGCATGCACGCACTTATTGCTATTCAGTGAATACAGCAAATGAGGAAGCTGTCTGTTATCTGGTTGGGACTCAAGCAGAAGTCCTTGATCAAAGGACAAATACCTTTATATTTAGTGATTCCCTAATCATTCTCTTGGAAAGGTTTAACACCAGCAGGTGTCTTTAGTGATGGGATATTTATTTAGCAGTCTATGTTGCTCTTGTCACATTAATGACATGCTATTTTTCCTTCTACTTAATTAAGACTATCTTCAAAGAGACCCTTTTATAAACAAATTAGGGTTATCTGGCTCAGAATTTAAAATGGAGCGCTGTTTGGTCAATACAATTGATTGAAGAGATCTAAACCCACCTCTGGGACACTTTATTTCCATCTTGGAATCTTTTGAGCGCCTTGCTTAAGCAGAGGTTGAAGGGAGCGACAGCCTCCCAGCCTCCTACACCGTTAGCTGGGCACTTTTAGAATGGGGGCAAATAGCACTAAAAAACCTTCAAATGAAGCCATTGCCTTTAAATAAAACTGTGTGAAAGGCAGGTGGTGAACCTGCCATGCTTTTAGAAATATCGGGGAACATGGAGAAGATGACACCGATGACAAGACACCTGCTCATGTATTTTTAGCTTCCACAAGATGCTGTTTAGTAGATAAGAGAAGGAAAACACAGAACCCTTCATCCACCCACCCATTCACTGATCTATCCACCCATCCATTCACCCACCCTTCCATCCACCCACCCATCTTTCCATCCATCCATTCATCCATCCATCCACCCATTCATCCATCTCCCCATTCACCCGTCCATCCATTCACCCGTCCATCCAGCCAGCCAGCCAGCCAGCCACCCATCCATCCATCCATCCATCCATCCATCCACCCACCCACCCCTACCTGAATACCAAGCTGTGTACTGATTGAACTGGAAAGAGCTTTAATCTCTATTTTTTGTAAAGATAACAGGAAACTCCTATCACTCATAACATGTGAAGATCTATGCAGACTCAGATGCAATGGATTAGATGCACTATTAATTTATATTTCTTATATAGAATGCAGTCTTGGAATCGTGAATCTCATTTGGGATGCTTTGATATAGGACTTTTCAGGCTTGCCCTCATTACAAATAACATTGAGACTGCAGTAAATTAATTAACTAAGTCCTCCAGGACAACTTCTCACCTTGTTGTATACCTGAACATTTCATCTGTACGTGTGAACTTCTTAACCAGGGAAACTGCATTTCTACATACACCTCTTATGTCCATTTCATGATGCGGAAAACATTGCACTGTACAAACTTCTAATAAAAAAGCCTGATTACGCTGCAGACCTACAAGCAGATAAAGTTAGCCTAGCGACAGAGCAGAAAAAAGTGGTAAAAAGAAAGTACCTGAAGAGTTACCAGATGCAAGGAAATTACATCTTTGTCTCACTAATTCAATACTTCCACAAAATTCATGACAGCAACTGACAATTTCATGATAGTTATCCACCAGCTCAACAGTAAATTCTCTTATTCTGAAAAAAAAAAGTTAGCCATGCCTGCTCCTGAGTAGGCTTAGAAAAATACTTATATCTGTACATCACTAGTCTCTTGCTTCTCACTTACTTCAGTAGAAGATCCACAATTTTGCAAAGGCAAAATTAGAGTTTATGGGTGTGCTTCCTGCATTTCCAACGTCTGTGTATAGCGGAGGATTCTGTGCTCAGTCTGCACTGGGATCCATTTCTATCCTCCAACAGTAATCATTCCAATATGATATTGATAACATACATTTTTGGATGGTTAATTTAGTTCAATTTTATCTGTGCCAAGGTATCAAGCTGATAATTGATCTCCAGCTTTGTTCTGCAGCATTAATTAAGTTTTAGAAAAGCTTACAGATCAATTTATTTTAGCTAATGCAAATCTGCACCTATAACAACACAACTCAGATATTTATCACTCTGCTGTGATTCCCTTTTCATGCTTCAGCAATTCATGTTTACATCTGGTTTAAGTTTTTCTAATCTAAAATAAATCAGCATGAAAAAGCATTTGATTTCTCATTTAGATTCTCAATTGCCTTTTATTACAAAGATAATATCCCATGTTTGATTTTAAATGGTAGACTTGTTAGGTTAAAAATAATGAATAAAAATGTTGACACTCCGTAGTTTTTGCAACTAACCTACATTTTATGTGCCTTTAAAAAAAAAGTAAAAACAAATTGGGGTTCTTTTCTATGGGCAAGATTATCTAATGTTATTTAAATAAATCTTACCGCTTGCATGTAATTTCACCTTCATGCGTTCACTTACAACTGTAATATTAAATGGTCTGTATTTTATTTTAACCGAGGGGGGACAGACTGACAATCAGGATTTAGAAAGCTGCTGCTGCTGCACTGAGATGAAGTGCTTTACAGGTGCTGGCTTTTCCAGCGGCTGCATCCAGACCATACCAGTTATTCGCCTCAAACTGACACAGCGTACTCATTTCACATGGAGAAGAGCCTTTACAGCAATAAACTGGCCCAAACTCTCTCCCCTGTAAACACCGTGTGCCTGAGCTACACGTGTGGGTTTGAACAGCCCAGAGCTTGTGCAAAATCCTGTCCTGGCTTGTGTTTTAGCCAGCCTGGATTAACTTCTTTGCTCTAACAGTATTGACTTCAAAGGCATTTCAAAGTTGATGTGAAAAGCTCTTTGCCATCAGAACCTGACTTCACTTTGCTCTCGCACAGCCCTTCAGGTGTGGATGGAGGAAAAAAAACAGCTTGGGTCAAATCACATCAGTTACAGCAGCATCAGTTTCATAATCTCTTCTTGAAGGACACTGAGGTGCTGGAGCGTGTCCAGAGAAGGGCAACGAAGCTGGGGAAGGGTCTGGAGCACAAGTGCTGTGAGGAGCGGCTGAGGGACCTGGGGTTGTTCAGCCTGGAGAAGAGGAGGCTGAGGGGAGACCTCATCGCCCTCTACAACTGCCTGAGAGGAGGGTGCAGCGAGGTGGGGGTTGGTCTCTTCTCCCAAGTAACAAGTGATAGGACAAGAGGCAATGGCCTCAAGTTGCGCCAGGGGAGGTTTAGATTGGATATTAGGAAAAACTTCTTCATGGAAAGGGTTGTCAAGCACTGGAACAGGCTGCCCAGGGAAGTGGTGGAGTCCCCATCCCTGGAGGTATTTAAAAGCCGGGCAGACGAGGCGCTTAGGGACATGGTTTAGTGGTGGACAGGTCCGGTTGGACTCGATGATCTTAAAGGTCTTTTCCAACCAAATGATTCTGTGATTCTGTGATTCTTAAAATGCGAAAGACGGCTGTTTTCAGGTGGATGTAGATCCTGCATGTGGATCCCTGCCTTACAGAGGGCTTTTGTTACAGTTCTGAGTGTAAAGATCGCTTCCGTTCACTTTAAGCAGTGGCCAGGTCTGGAGCTAAGCCCCACCAGCTCCAGCTCCACCTGTGTTTTGCGAAGAGCACCCGTGGTGGCTTTGCGTGCATGTACGTGTGGGGTGTGCTTGCGACACGCGCTGCCGTCTCGTGGTACATAATGTGGCCCTTCTTTCCCTGCAAAGCATTTTATGGTGCTAAAGAGTCACAGCTACAAAACGTTTCCCACAACCTCCTTTGCAGGGTCACCGTTTTCTCAATTTTGCTTCAGAGCTGTTTTGAAGGCACCTAAATCTAAGCTGGTCACAACGACCTTTCAGCACAGCACGCAAAAATGCAGAATCAGCTCTTTTCTCTGTAACCCCCGTTTTTACCTAACGTTGCACATTTCACAAGTACTCATTTAAATACTTTGCCATATTTCTATAATAACAGATCTGTAGGATGGGGAAGAAAATATTTGCCTGTCTCAACATTTTTGCTGTAGGCAACTTAGATTTTCCTCAGCATGTATCTGTTATAATTTGATATCTAGCACTCTATAAAAAAAATCAGTTTGTAAAAACATGAACTCTCTTTATTTTTCATTAGAGAATTTCAAGTACGTTGTGTTGTGCCAATGAGGTGCGATTTGTCACATAGTTAATGGGGCAGGATACTACCAATTAACCAGCTCAGACACAAGCCAGTAGATCCACCTTTGTTAGGAGCAGAGCAAACGGCTTCAAAAATTTTCCCAAAGTATTAGATTCTGGGGTTTGCGTAACATGATATGACTCTGCCCAGTGCTTGCTGTGACACTGTAGCCGTAGCCAGTACTGCATCACCAACGCAGTGCGAAGAGTTAAAGGATGCTTTCTGAAGAAATTGGTGAGTTTTTGCCATGCGGGTCTTGCATTTTATTTTTTACTTGACCTTTTCTGAACATTTCAGTGGTTTTTTTTTTTACAGCCCACTCATCCAAAACCCCATGTAGATTCTGCGCTGTATTGATTTTGTTCATTGCAGAAAACGCTGACCGAAGAAATAGAATAAAACTCTACTCCTCTTAGCTTTTTACAACTTCCATTGGTTCATGAAGGTCAGAGGAAAATGCCGTACCCCACCCTCTGAATGATTGGTTGCTTGGGAACTGGAGGATAATTTTCAGATTGTTATATACATCATGAGCTCCTGTTCAAACAGCTTCGCAGTTCCAAAAAAGACTGGCAAGACCAGCAAATTCAGGGTTTGGTCATTGATTTTTTTTTTTTTCCCTCCTCCCTGTGATAATTTTAGTCTGGATGTCAGGAGCATATCTTAAGTGTGCCTCTTCGCTTCTACCCTCTGCTTATCTATGCGGATCAATTAGCAACAGGAAGTCTTCATTCAAGAACGTACCAACGCCTGCAGAGAACCATAATTAATGAGTCTTTTTTTTTGCATTCAGCTTGTGGAATGGGTGAGCAAATAGGTACATTATACAGCACTTGGTTTAATCTTCTGAGCCAAGCTGCAATTTTTATGTCCTATCTGGAATTTGGGTTGGATATTTTTTCCCTAAATTAGCTTAGCCATAGTGATAGTACGGATTCCCATTTCTATATTTCATGGGGTTTTTTAGTATGCAGTTTTAAAACTGGGAATAAGACAGCTGAAAGCAAAAAATTCACTCGAGCTTCCTCTGGCTATAATATCTAAGGCAGAGGACCCTCTTTGAAGCAAGAAAGCATTTCAGCGCAGCGTGAAAGGCACAATGTGCCAAGGGAGACGGTGCAACGCACCCTCCGCTCCCCCTTAGCTACTCCCAAAATGCGGGCAGAAGGAAGAGTCCAAGCTAATCTCTCTTGAGGACGTTTGGCATGAAAGGACGTGTTATACCAAAAGCATCAGCAAAGAAACAATCCTTGCCCTTTCCTCCTCCTAAATTATACTTTTCCTTCTTATTTTATAATCCAAAATATGCTGGGGTGCTTTTTGCATGGAAGGCTATAAAACGTTGTTCTATTCTTTAGCTTTTATTGACAATTTTATCCCTCTGGAACAAAGGATTAATTTATTTTTTCCTATTAATAGGCACATTTTTACAGTGCTTACACAACAGTGGAAAATGGGCACCGCAGCATTATTTTTTAGTCTGTTTACTCAATTATTGCCATACAAAATAAGCTATTTTAGAAACGTCTTTCAAAGTAGGTCACAACAGAACTATATAAGCAAGTAGCCTGTGAGTACCTTTCCAAAAATAAGTGATATACCCTGATTTGAGGGAGGTTCTGGGTTTCTGAGGACCTGATTGGCTACACCACTGCATTTAGGGGAATCTTAATTAGGAGTATAAAACTAATTACGTGGTTCAGCTGCCTGCTCTGGAGCTGTAGGTGCTGCCGACAGCAGGGCCCTGACAGATGGGCAGTGGCGTAGCAGCAGTCGTGACGGTAAAGGTGATAGAAGTTTAGACTTATTTTGTTCTCTGTTTCTGATTTGCCTCTTTTGGAGCTGTTTTGGATTATCTGTTTAGATACCCTAGCAGATGTGCAAAATTTGACTTTTAGGGGAGATTCATCTCCTCCCTTGTCAAGGACAGTCTGTTGATGAAGCTACCAAGGGGGATGCTGGAAGATTTCAATGAGATATTGAATGAGGTTGGGTTTTTTGGAGTTGGCATTTTTTTCTTTTAAACTTCGGAGTGTCATTGGGCATTTTAAGATCTCCACAGATCTGAGCCTTGGTTTCTCTCTGCTTCAGTTCCCTGCCTGTAAAATAGATTAATCACGTTTACTGATCTCACAGGAGCATTGTGAAAATGCATACATAAAAAGATTGTCAGATGTTCGTATATCATTTAACAGGGAAATATTGGTCCCTAAAATAAACATCTGAAAGCCTTCCTGTCCAGGGCAGAGAAATACAAAGAACATTTTTCCATGCTAGCAGCCAGCAAGTAATTTTGAGAGTGAGTAATTCTTCCCTTCAGAGACAAGCACCAAACACATCCACTGAGCTGTAGATTGAACTGAAAATGTGTAGTTATCAAGTGTTCTACCAAGTCAGTGGGCCCGTAGGCTGATCTTGCTCATTAATCCAGAATTTGGCATAAAAGGGATCAGCAAAGAGCACGTTTGTTTAATTGTTTGGGTTTTTTTTTTTTTTCACTCGGGTTCCCTTCAAGTCCGTCCTTTCCCATTAACGACAGTCTTTAAAGCATTGCTAGCCAGGCAGACACCGGGAATTAATCCCCCTGATAATGCGGTTTTCTGGCACTGCCGCGGTGTTGCCAAGTCTCACCGTTGCAGATGTGTTCCTAACGCTGCGCTCCTACAGGCGAGTGACTGTGCTCTGTCCTCTGCTTTCCTGTTCTTGTTTTTTCCTTTTTTTGTTTTACGACGAAAGTCTGTTCCAAGCCCCGACAGCCGTACACACGCTTCCAGGTTTTTCGAGTAAATGCATCCTACGCACTCAAACCCGTAAAATAATTAATATACTTTCATATATTATAGATCTGTATACATATAATTATCTTAATCCCATTATTTTTGAGCCAATAACTTTTCTGTTGACCTGATCACAATTTTAATGGAATTACTGCTTTCGCCCTGCGTACCGGCTACAGCTTTACTGCAAACAGAGGGAAGATGAGGAACTCACTCTTACCTGTAGAACAGCACTGCACAGCCAAGTATATCAGCTATAACTTCTACCTATATTTCTGCAAACTTAAAATGAGAATTTTGTGGTTTATATTTACAGAGCTTTTTTGGAAAGTGTGTTAGAAGTTTTTTAGTGTTAGAGCAATGCAAAGGACTTCAAGGTCCTGGAAGTGTGTGAGGCTTAATCAGGCTAAAAGCTCTTTGGTGGAGTTGCTCTTATCGTGTCTGCATGAGGACTAAGCCAATGACACCCTGATGGTACTGTGGCTTTTAAGAGGCTCCTTTACTATAAAGCAGAGTTACCTAACTTGTTTGGAGGTTTCACCACGTTCCAGCTTATTTTGAACATTTCTGTTAAGGTATCAGCAATAGCTTGACTTTTCAATACTCTAGAGACTTGTGGAAAAAGCCATGTACTCTTTTGTTCCCTCCCCAGCTCCTCAATTCCTTTCCAAATGCTCCTGGCCAGTATGAAACCAGAAATGAAGAGAAGAGGTCTAGGCTTGGGGATGTTTTGTAGCAAAGTCCTTCCCTACCTTGTCAAGTGAAATAATCATTGCGTTGTCAAGCAAATTACATCTTCCGTTTCAGTCCTCCAGCTGTTTTATTTAGCAGGAGACTTGCGTAATTCCGCGAACTCCCACTCTCCTTGCATCCACCACTCAAACATGCTGGGCTCATCCCGTAGGACAGGCTAAACCAAGAGGAAATTTCTCAGAGAGGTCAGTGTACCAATGTTATTCTATTTTACTGCTGATAGTATCACATCAGCACTTCCTCTGCTACTCAAATGTGACCAATGTAGTAGGCATGGTGGTGTTGGGTTGACGGTTGGACTAGATGATCTTAGAGGTCTTTTCCAACCTCAATGATTCTATTCTATTCAATCAGTTAAGCAAAGCAATGATCCCAGCCGTGGGTGTGGACATGCACCCATCACCCAGTCCAGCCCCCAGGCCAGGGACCCCGTTAGCAGGCTGTGCCGTGGCTCCTCCAGCAGCACCCCTCCGGGCAGCTCATCCAGCCAAGGTTATTAAAAGCTGCAGTGGGAGGCGCAGACAAATGGACCTTTCGGAGGAAGCACGGTATTGACTGCAGTGTGCTGCACTGCCCTTCAGGACAGCAGGTGGGCTGGTGATTGAAAAGTGCTCTGACCCGATAATTAACCCAAGCAAGGAACAGTACATGTCACGAAACGCTGCTTTTTTTTTTTTTTTTCCTTTGCCAAAGGATCTTCTTCTAGCTTCGACTTTAAATAAGAATAGAAATGTAATCCTTCAGATTTCCTTAGGATTTGCTTCTTTCAAAATAAAATTCTAAAAATCCCCACCTTTAGAGATTTAGATTCTCACCTTTAGATTCTTTTTTGCTGCCAAATAAGGAAAAGGAACATTTTTGCACAACAAGAGCATAGCCATCATTTCAATCCCATTTATCAGCAAACGTTCTGTAGCAAGGCATGCCTGTATTGCTTTGTAACCCAATCAGACAAGGTATTAGCAAAAATGACTGTTACACTGGTACTTGTGAAAAGCTTCAAGCGGTCCTCCTTTGCCAGCGTTTCACAAGCGGGGATTGTCAGTTCACGTATGGAGTGCCAAATTGAGATACTTACGGAGTTCTTCCCTTTCTGAAAAATAGCCTTGCTGGGTGTCTGAAACTGGGACAACTACCCCAGATCGTTTATCTTTGAAGAGTTTAGCCATTCAACATGAATTTCTATCACCCAGCACAAGTAAAATAATTTTCCAGTAATTCCTGCGGCTGGTGAATGAGGACTGACTTCCTCCCGAATAATGTTTGGATTGCGCACTAACCGCAGGTCTTCTGTCCTGACCGCTTTATACCCCTACTAAAATTACTTGAAACCTTTAATTCCTTGACATCGAGAAGAAAATTTACGACAAGACTGAAGTCTAAAGGAAGTTCATTTGTACATTACCGAGCAAGTCCCTCCCCAGCGAGGGGGCTTGCTTGCTTTCAAAGAGACACGGAAAGGTCTCTGAATGCCTGTCATCTTGCAGAATAACAGCATCAATATGCACGGAGGTTGATGTCTCACAAAGGACTGGGAATCTGCATATTACATTTATCAAAAGATGTGTAAATGAGCCATATAGGAGTCTCCTACAATGCCTTGCATAATTTATTCCATGTACAATAAAAAGCTGATCAGATTTCATGCATGTTTATGTTTTGAAAGATAACTGCTTGAGTGTTTGAACTAGCTAAGGAATACAAATGCGGTTCAAAGTAATGTGTTTATCTCCCTGACATTTTAATCTTGAAAACTTTCTTATTCTCATTGTTTTGACAAAGCGATTCTCTTTTGTGAGAATAATCTCTCCCAAACATGAGAGGACTTGCTTTGTTTGAGACATACAATATATCTGAAACTTTATTAGATATGCAGAAGTGAAACAAAAGCATCTCTATTTCTGATATTGTTTGTTTTCTTTCTAGAACTTTAAAGGATAGGAAGATTAATTAAATCTGAAGCGACATGTTGAAGTTTTAGAAATAGAGAAATCCTTGTTTCATAAATGCGTGGCAACGTGCAGAGCCTCATGCTGCAATCCCTTGCTCTTGGAGCAAGGTCCTTGACAAGTCATAGGCTGTAAAGGTGGGCCCTTGCACATCCATTTTGTCCTCCACGGTGGTAAATAGCTACTAATGCAAGCTATCTCATCTTCATCGTCTCAGCCTAAGTATTATCTAAAAGAAAAATGCCGTTTCAGTTTTTTATAGTTCAGGGTTTCACATTGCTGTGGCATCAGTTAGACTGTCTGAAGCTTCTACTAGTATCTAAACATTTCTGATTTCAACAGATGGACATTTTTCCCCGTAATTACGAATTTACCCTTACCTTTACCTTCTACTTGCTAGTTGTTAGGTCTTTGTTCTCCAGTGTCTAGCAGGTGCAGATGAAACATTTTTTTTTGTTAGTTTTCCTTTTTCAGTTACTTTCCACACTTTCTTGAGCACACGTTCGGCATCGCTTGCTGACTTTTCCCTGCAACAGATGCAGCAGTTTCCCAAATCCTTTATGCTGGAGGGAGTCCTGTTGCTGTTGGGAAGCCCGGCAGAGGAACAGAACGCTCTTTGTTTTCAGTTCAGGTGCTGAAAGCTTTTTGGAGCTGCTGTTAAACTCGCTCATTTAACCTCCCCGCCCAATTACTTTCAAACCGTGAGATAAAGTTTTCAAGCCTGCTGTATCTAAAGCTCCGGAGAGACATTTTGGCATGCAGAAGCCTCATCCCTGGCATTACGCTGCCCTACCAAGTCCTGGGGAGCACCGGCCGGCCCATGTTTCACCCCTTGTTTGTGGTGCTGCTCCATCGTCCCATGGTTATCGGGTATCTCCCACCGCTCCGGTTTCAAAGGCGCGACATTATTTCACACAGAGTAAGATACTCTGAAATGAAGCATCTAATTGCTGAGCAAGTAGCTGTATTTTTCAGCCTCAAAACTCTGGTTTTAAATAATTCTTAAATGTCTTTCAGAGAGTCTCCAGAGCTCTGGAGTTTTGCAGAACTCTGCAAAAGCTTTTTTCCTTAACATGAGTGATAAGTGAGCATGCGTGTAATAGATGCAGTGTCCTTACAGTTAGAAAAGATAAGATATACACTTGAGTAAGAAATAACGCCCTACACAGAGTAAATTTTGCCAAATTATTCTTTAATAAAAGAGCCTCACGTGTAAGAAAGCTGCAGTAACGATTTCTGTACACTCTTGTATGCTTTTAGGACAGCTGAATTCTTATGAACTCACAGAACTGTATTTGTAGATGTTTCTCATAAAGTATTTTGAGTCACGATAACAAAACCTCTTTTCTTAATTTACATTATCACTGATATTTCATCTTCAAGAGTCCGTGTCTTTATGCTGGCATTGTACCAAAGCACAGCAAGGAAACGGATGCAGTTCCAACAGGTCTAGAGCACCAAGCCCAAACGGATTGCATCGGAAAGAAGGGTCACAGCAAAAAAAGACAAATGAAACCTTTGTTAATACCGTGTGGTGACGAAGTGGATTAGTGAAACTCGTTCATCTACAGGAATTGGGATTTCGCTGCCTGCTGTAGGACATAAACTCTCTCCCACGATGCACAAGTGCTGCTGTGGCTGAATTCCAGGGAGGATGGTCCAAGGCTTGCAGCCGTTGGGTCTACAGGGGAGAATTCAGCGCCAAATCTGGGCAGATTCACTTAAACAAGCGAAATGAAAATAAGTGGACTTCATCTAAAGCAAAAAAAAAAAAAAAAAAAAAAAAAAAAAAAACAACAAACAAACTAACAAACAAAAAGCCAGTCCTGTCATTGCAGCGACTCTAGTGAAAGTCAGGGTTTGCCTATCGCTGCCTTCATTAGGTGGAACGGGCAGCCAGCACCTCCTCTGTATGGCTCATCTCATTCTCCTGTTGCGAGTCTTACACCAGGTTTTTTCAGGAGACGTGGGCATTAGGGTGCAAGTAGCATTTCTTCCTCAGTTCACAAATGCTCACAATTCAAACGTGTCCAGTTAATATAGCCACATGGCTTGAAAAATATCAGCCACTCATGTCATAGAATCACAGAATGCTTTGGGCTGGAAGGGACCCTTAGAGGCCATCCAGTCCAACCTCCTGCAGTGAGCAGGGACATCTTTAACCAGATCAGGTTGCTCACAGCCCCGTCCAACCTGACCTGGAATGTTTCCAGGGATGGGGCCTCCACCACCTCTCTGGGCAACCTGTGCCAGTGCTTCACCACCCTCAGGGTAAAACATTTCTTCCTTCTATCCAGCCTAAATCTGCCCTCCTTTAGTTTAAAACCATCACCCCTTGTCCTGTCACAACAAATGTCAAATACTTCCTATATGAATATGCCAGTAATACTTCATTTAAAAAAAAAAAAAAGTTAGTTTTTTTCAGAGAGGGAGACTTCATGAGGAGGAACAGAATGACCCTAACTAGCAACCATAGAAACTGTGTAGAGATAATGCTGTCTCAGGAGACAAATTTATTTCTCGCCCAAATTTAGATGGCCTATTAAGGTTTGTGGCTTCCTCCTCCAGACTTCTTCAGTGGGAGACCATCCTTGCTAGTTTATGTATAAACCTAGAGCTTCCGGATAATGCATGAGGGATTACACTGAACATGTATTATATACATTAAAAAAGAAAATCCTGTTGAAGCAGGATCCCTGAAACACTCGCTTTTTATGTGAAAAAAAGCTGCTACAACAGTGTTTTATTCTGGGAGACCAATTGCCTCCGTGTGAGTCATCAGAGGAGTTGAAGTCAGCGAAAACATTTGTGATAATACAATGAAGCGGCAGAACAAGTTTTTCCACAATGAATGTATTCAGAAAAGGCCTGTGTACTTACACACAGTCCGCTCTGGCTGCGTTCACAGTATGCTGCAAGATTTGATGCAGGTGTATGTCTTGCTTTGAGATAGATGTTGGGCTATTTCAGGCTATTTTCCCTGCTAAAATTTAAAATGGCCTAGGAAAAGCAGACAAACAGATGAAAAATACAAATTGACAGCAACAAGTCATAGGAATGGAGAAATACACTAATAGTGTTCCATAAAATTCTTAACTCAGTGGTGTTAAAACCCCAGGATTTCTGTGCTGGAACCACTCACAAGGGCAGAGGGAGCTGCCCGGGGCACAGCGGAGGAGAGGTCGTCTGGTGTGCAGTCGGTTTTTGGGATTATAGCTTTTGTATACCTGAGGAAATCTGCTCTTTTTGTGAAAAAAAATTCATTTATAAATGTAATTTCTGTAATGGCATTGTACTTGTGTCTGTCAGGACTTATACAGCCTGTTCCTGAGCTGCCCTTGGACTGAAGTTGGTGCAGTGATTTATTTCAAAAGGGTGTCTAGGGAAAGGAAAGAGTTTTCCCGCTGCTTGAGAGCTGGCCATATGTTACCCCCTGCTTTTTACACACTAAATTGCCAGGGCTGGCTACTACGTGTGAAACTTTCGCCTCCGCGCTGATGGAAAGGCTTTCCCCGCAAGCTGTGAAATGCAGCATTTTGTTCTGCTCTAATTATGTCCTGGATCTTGGGCAGCGTTGCCGGGCTACGTCCTTACGTTCCTACTTGTCTGAGGAAACCAGCCAAGTGCCGACGTTGGACAAAGCGCAGGGAAAAGACATCAAATCTGTGATTTGTTTTTGCTTCTTAAATAGAAGAGACATATTGCCCTGTTAAAGCACAGCCGTGTGCGAGGGGCAATGACATTGCAACAGCAGCTTCAGGGGAAAGAGAAGTTTTGTTTGTAGCAATCATCATGTATCTCTCACCCAGTTAAATAAGCTCTGGGTAGGGTACAGAGCAGGACAGAATCACTTTTTCCTCTGCATTTCTCCCTGGGAAACCTAGGGTCTGACTGCATCGGCAACCCGGTGCCGCTCAGTCACCTCCGGCGTGTCCATTGCGTGGATGGCCAGGCATGGCCGAGGGGCACGGCTTTATTTTCTAGCCCTCCTACACCTGCACTGGACTAAAAAAATGTGTGGTCTTCCAAACCGTTCCCTGGTGCTCCCTGTGATAGAAGAACATTTTCAGAAATTTATCTTTCAGTGTATAATCAATGTATACAAGCTCCAGTGACTGGGAATTAATCTATTCTTTTCCTCTTGCGATGCAATAGAACTTGCAATATTTAATATGTATTTAAGCATTTAAATAATGAATTATTTTTAAAAAGCAAAATAACTACAGGTGCTCTATGCCAGATATTTATGTCTCTGAATTCTTCAGCTATTTTATAATGAGATTAACATTCTATGCTATGAAGGATCCTCCACCGCAGGTTACGGAGCAGTTCTGTGCTTATCTGCAGGGGGCCGTGAGGATCCAGTAAAGCATTAAGTGGTAGGAAAATAGATTACTCTGAATTCATGAAGTGATAACTTAGTTTCTCTTGAAATGCTGATGACATGCAGCTTTTTATTTCTAGGTACTTCATGGGCATAGTCAGGTATGTGGCTTCATATGGTTTGTCACCTTCTTGGAAACAGAGTCCCTGAGGCAGAAGATGCAACTTGTAGTGAGTGCTTCTTATGATGCCAAGGTCTCCTTCCACTGTAGTTATTTAATTGCTGCATCAGCCAAAAACCTCCTCAAGCCTCCCCAAACCCACCGGGAAACAATGGTTTCTTGTTTTTTGAAAGAATCATAACGTAAATCGGCACCTCCCAACACCGTGGTGCTCAAGGTGGGTATTGTTACCGAAAACCCAGAGAGACGGAGAGAGAAGGGGTAGATAATACTTTTCGTGAGAGGGCATGAGCTACCTCCTCCTTGGCTTGTTGAATTCTGCTCATGATTGAAATCCTGACGCATCAGCTAAGGAAAAGCAATGGCTTCTTGTCAGATAAATAAATCGTGAAGAGTTTCAGTGTATGCGACTATCATAAAATGAGAGTCACTTCTGTGTTTGCTTTTTAAAGAACAGGAATCTTTTAAAACTTCTAACACTTCTAGTATTTTGAATAGAAAATGTGGAGATTTTATCCTCTGGGGAGGATCAGCCCTAAACTCTAAAACTACCGAGCACTCTAAGCCAAAGAGATAAGAAGAGCTTTGCTCTTGCTGCTCTCACATTAAGCTTCAAGTGAATCCAGCAACAGTCATTATCACCTTTAGGAGTTTTCTGTCCAACCTTTTTGCCTGAAAATACTTTCCTTTTGTACCTCTGACAAACGTTTTCCTTGAAAGACTCTGCAAATCGCTTAGAATCTCAGAAAAAAAAAAAAAAATCTCCTGTTTAGAATCTCTGCAAAAGTTTACTCTTTCTCAAACAATTTACAGCGTATTACAAATCCCAGTACGAAAAAATGACTCTGTGTTTTCCCTCGGCGAACAAAGGCAGCTCTGTCGCAGGGGAAAGAGCGAGCTGTGCAGATGGGGTGGCAGAGGACTGCTGTTCCTTCACAGAAAGTAGAGTTGCTACCATAGTTCATGTTGTTCTGCTTCTGGGCCCTGGGAAAACAATGACTGCAGAAATCCAGACACAGCTGATCTCATTTGCTTTTGTTCGCGCTGAATTAATATTATGCCGTAGTGTTTTTAGATTTGGATGTGGGGGCTAACGAAATGCGGCGGGAGGAGCAAAGTTAGGCTTTCGAGCTGCCCGTTGGCAAAACAACCTTGGTTAACAATCTGAGTTGTCCCGTCAAAGTGCCTCATTGAACCCCAGAACTGGCCACGGCCCTTCGCGTGGTGAAAGCAATGAAGTTGCTTTCAAACCAAAGTCGGTTCTAAATTTGGCCCCAAAATTGTTTAGTTGCTGTTAATGAATCGAAAATACTCTACAAACCCACTACATTTTCCATGCTTTTAATCAAACTTTTGGTTCAAAAAGGAGGAGGAACTCTATTACCGCTCATGGATTTAATTTTGTAAACTGCTTTAACCATTGCTGGTCTGAGTGCATTTACAACGTGCACGCACATACCGAAAACATCGGGCAGCCTTCGGTTTGCAAACTCTTTCTTGCTAAGAGTGAGACTTGACACAGGGAGCTGCACTACAGCAGGTGAGACATTAAGTTACAGCAAGTAAGGGCAGCAGACAGAATCCCACCACCCCCACATCTTCACATATTCCACCTCAAAAGGAAGGAGTAGTTATTAAAATTGCAATCCCACAATTAAATGTAGAAAACTGACGGACCCGACAGTGCAGAAACCACAAGTAGAACGAGGCCAAAGAGGCAAAGTAAGAATTGCAGCTGCGATCTGTTAATCGAATTAGAAATGCATGCACTCTGCATCCATCTCATTAAAAAATATACATATATATCCATTTGAAAGTTTCCATTGCCTATAAACTGAATCACTCCTGAGCTCGCTCGAGCTTTCTGTCCAGGCTCTGCCTCCTCCCCTTATATTGCACCTTGTCCAGTATCAGCAATTTCAGTGACCTTTTAGTTGGCATGTCTTTGGTCGCAGACACTTAACTTACTGCAAGAGTGATTTAATTTAAAATTAATTTGGTAGTGTGTGTAGTAGCATTAATCACAATGACTTTATTTCTTATAAAACAGGATAGGGTGATTAAATTCACTTTCATTTCATTGTAATTTAAAAATGAAATGAAGCACCAACGTTCAGAATTGTTTTTATTTACGGTGGTGGATGTTGCACTATGTTGTAAAGTTGTATGTCACGTATTTGGGTAAGAAGGGAAGGAATCCTAATATATATGGCCATTAGGAAATGTATCTTGCCATTTCCATGCCATTTCCTTGCTGTTTTCAGTACATTCTAACCACCACAAGTCTTCGTTTAGGGTGCGCTATGCCTTTCTGTGTCCAATTTACAGGGAAAGATGACACAAGTACTTCCAAAAAAGCCCTTTCTGCTTTTCATTAGCAGCATATAAATTGCCTGCCGTACCTCCACGTTTCCGTATGCAATGGTTGTGCACAGGGGTTACAGCACAACTGGACTGACACGTGGGTGTTCCTGACATCGAGGAAGGGAGAACCGGCTCTCTGCTGCTATTATTAAAGTCTAGATAAAATATTAGGCAGCTGGCGTCTTGTTTAAGTAGTTCTTAAAACACTACTTCTTAAAACAGGCTTTCCACATAACCTTTAAAGCAAAGTAAGCTGTAAAGAGCAGCAAGGATGAAAAATGCCAGAAGTAAATAATGCCGAGAAGAATAAGCTCCTCTGTGCAGGACTACCTTAAGTGACTTGATTGATACAACAAAAGCAAGTGTTAGACAAGATAATATAACTGTAGAGCTTAAACCTATTAATCAGATTAAAAACCAACATGAAAAGCAGCACAGATTCACAGACTGAAAGCATAAGGTACAAAACGCAGCTATAGCTGGTCATCCTAGCAGGAAATTGGACAATAATAATGGGCAGTTACCGAAGATTCAATTATTAAAGAATAGATAGCAACAGATCGATGATGATCATATAAGGCTCTCGTAATGGCATTGCTAGGGACTTGACTGGTACATACCTTTTGCAGTTAAGGAAAGTGCTGGCCCTTGGGGTAAATAACCTATTTTCCCCATTCAGAATATATGATTCAGGGCTTCAGCTTGTGCTGTTTTACCAAATTCTACTGTGAAATAGCATCTCTCAGGGTTATAATGTCCACAGAACATCACATTGCACTATGGTTGGACTCGATGATCTTAAAGGTCTTTTCCAACCAAATGATTCTATGATTTTGAAGCCAGCATGTCCAGCTGTATAGCAAACCACAGGATCTGAACTGTCCTACCCAGGGGCTTCTGTCCATTAGTTGGCCAGATTTCCCCTTCTGAAAGATGGAAAAATGAGGGAGCTGTTATGCGTAGAGAGAACATTAGAGAATTAGAGAATCCAGACTTGGCTAAAACACCCCCATCTTATTAACATACAGAGTCAATACCTGAACGGGGCACCTGGACTGGATCTGGGATTTAAAGGGTTGTGAGCAGAGAGGCTGTGGAGCATCACAGGACTCTGGCTGCCGTGAGCATGACGTCATGGAGTTTCCTCTCAACGACTTTGATCTGCGTAATGGCATTGGTAGAGCTGTTTCAGCAGCCTTCCTCATCTACATGGTCCGTGTCGCAAAATATTTTTAAAAATGTTTTCGCAACCGTACTCCGTGTGAGTAGGTTGACAGGTATAACAAGTGTTGCAGCAGCAGCACCATTCCCTATAAGCCAGCCCCGCTGCAATTCATGTGTTTAGCAGCTGGAATAGCTGTTGTGCATCAGCGGAGGGGTTTCTCCATGGGCAGGGCTGAAAGTTTGTGTTGCTCCAGGTCCCTAAGCCCTGGAGGGAAGAGGGTGATTGGTTTGAAACCACCCCTGCCTTTCAGTCATCTGTTTGCTGACTTTAATTTGCTCTTGATCAAACTCTTGCTCTCTTCTGATTTAAGCTATTTCTTAGAAACGTGTTGTGTATCATGTTTTGGGATATTAGCCCATTTGCCGGAATTCAGAGCAGAAAAGGCTTTTCTTGTTCTCTAAACTCAAACCAATGTTTGTAACTCAGAGAAATAATTAGTTAAGTAGTTTGTGAGTTAATTTCAGCCCCAGCATGTTAATACGTACTTCTGTTTTTTCCAATCTCCTTTTATGCCTTGCCTAAAGTCCTAATTGATGAAAATTCATTGAAATTAAGAATAAAATAGAATCGATTTTTCATCTCATGCGTAGCTGGCATTTATGTCTCTTTGCCATAAAATACTGTTGAGGCTGAGTTTAATAAGATTTAACGAAGACACTTCCAGGGACGGAAAGAACATTTGGAAATATGTTAGATAGCCTTAAACAGAATGTTATCCTTTGTCAAAATAGGTGTGTTAGGAAGAAAACCCATGGGCAGCATCCTTCTTTGGGCCACTCCAAGGATGCTTGCTCTGGTCTTGCTCTCACCATGTGCAGCACCAGTGGTGCCATGGCCCATCGTGGCCGTGGCCATGTTTTCTCAGTGTCATTTGAAATGAGGCCTCTTTGGTCTTTCTCTTGGTTGAGAAAAATCTCATTCTAAAGACAAATAAACTAGCAGTTGACATCAATGCTATTAAGAACAAGAGACTTGTCTCCCTACATGTTAAGATCTCAAGCCAGCAGATATTTAAGCACCAAACAAATCAATGAAGATTATTTACATGCTGAAAATTTACCACATTCTACAACAGAAAATAAACCAATGAAAATCCTACATTTTAATGTATGCAAAGGATGGATATCTGGCTTCCTTTTTTTCATTACTCATGAAGCATGCAAAAAGTAAGAATAAGAATAATGTGTGACCATAATTGTGAAATGACAGCATACAGGCAGGTTAAGTGGATTGCCTTGAGCTCCACTGTTATTTATACAGAAATAAAACTGTAACATAAACCTATGCATCCCAGTAAACTTAGTTTTCTTTTGGATAATGGATTGTAAAAATATAGATTTATCAGTATACAGTAAGATATACCTCACTGAAGCGGGTATGGATTTAGACATTAGGATCAACGGGCAATCAAAAGGAAGATCACTGTTTAAAGAGCATTAAAAATGTCTGTATTATATTAACAACGGCAGGGCCAAAAAGCAGATGAAGGCCCAGGAAACTGGTGGAGCTTTGCTCCCGTTATATCTACAGCTTCAACATTTGCTTGAAGAGAATGAGGATGCCTTGAAGCATGAATATAAAATCACTTATTTGGACCGGTAAACTATAGGATCAAAACCTAGAAGTTCCTTTTCATCTGTAACAATTGACTAGTTTTATTCTAGGGTATCGTCCAAAGGAGAACTTTTACATTGCTTCCAAAGCATATTACAGCCAGCATAGTGGAGGGCCAAGAGCGCAGGCTGATGGTAATTAAATATGTGCTTATTATCATCCAGTAAACAACAAGGTGAGATATTGCAACAGGAACAATCGCGCAGCCCCGATCTGGCCATGCCTATTTTGTACAGCTTCATGTTCCGGCGTTTGGAAGCGCTTCACGTCCTCACTGAGCTGCTGCCTACAGATTTTTCAGGTATGGACTCAGCATTGCCTGCTGCAGCTGAGTTGATTTAAACCGGTGGAGTGGGAGGTCTGACTCGCGCTCGCTCCAAGGCCATTTAGTATGTGCAACCTATTCTTCAGTAAATCACACAAAACTTCCATCTTTTCCGACTAAGAACCCCCATAATTAACTTAAAATACTTCCTCACACATCTCTGTCACTTTGAAACTTGATCATGATTTGAATCTACGCAATATTCAAGACCTGAATCAGAGGATGATAATAACCGAAGCAGTAAAAAGACAGAGGACCAAGCTTGCCTATTGATCTGCTGGAGATGAAGAAATTAAGAGTATCATATAAAAAGAGGAAAGCATGCATATATATCTCTATTCTACCTTATATCAATTGCTTTAAGCATAATGGACTTTCTCAGAAAAATGATTTTTTGAAGTAGCTATGGTAATACATAACCTATCTTTCCTTACAAGCATATTCTACTCCCATAACTTCCTTTGAAAATATTCCTCGTATCAAAACAAGTATTTAAAATACTTCAATAACATTGTGATTCCCAAGCAACTTTGGAGCACGCTCATTTTTTACTGGCAACGTCCTTCACTGATTTCAATAGGGCTTTGTGCAGGCGGGAGCGGTATTTGATTGTGAAACCCCAAAATAATAGGAATAGTAATTATGTGCTAATCCTTGTAGTCTGTAACTCTGACGATATGGCAGTTGTCGTCTCACCTAGGACTGGGGTTCACTTCATTACCTACTTCACAGGCTCCAGTTACTAAAGGAATAATACTGCTTTTTCTGGAGAAATAATCACAGAGTTCAGCCTTTCTTAAGTGTCTGAAATGGATTTATTTACAATCCAGTTACTCCATTTCTTCTATCGTTAGAGATTTCATTTCGTAGCTATGCCCATCACCTAGCAGCAGCAGATAAGGGGGTCCCTCCGACAGAGCTCATGTAATGGAGCAGGACCGAGGTCTGTGATAGCGGCGCTAAGTAATTCTGCGGTGGAGGGACGCTGCTCATCTGCCAGCAGCTCGGCGAGAGCGGCAATCAATCCGCAGGAAGGCCTGCGATGTAAATCACTTCTATTTTGGAAATGTTTTTTTCATGCTCTGTACAGAATTATAAAAGCTTATTATGGAAATGAAAAATTAACACACACTTAATTACATGCTTTTTCGAATTAAGCTATACGCCATCAGGGACGGCGCGCAACACACAAAGTAGCATCAGCAGCTTTTTGGCATCCTTGCACAGAGATGGCAATCAGAGCTGTGTGGTAAATATCTTGTCTGTATCGGCACTTCTCTTTGTAAGTGCAAGGAAAAAAATATGGGAACCGACCAGAGGTACCAAGCAGAAACGACAGACCTGTACTGATTTCTTGAAACCGGGCTGAGAAAGTTGGAAAACGGTTACACGCAAGTGCAATGTGTTTTCTTTAAACCTCTTAGTGAAAACGTGGTTTGGTCGTAAGGACCATCTGATTATACAGCTGGTTTTCCTTCGTATGTCGGCCAGCGTGTTTGCTTTGCCTATAGCATTTTCTTAATAACCTCTAATAATAATTGAATTTGACCTTTATTTAGTGCCAAAAATGGACTTACCTGCAATCCTCTTATTCTACTTTCAACATTTCTGGAGCAATCATTTCTCTGTCATGCTTCATAAAAGTATACCTTATTGAAAATGAACGCATGTTCTCATCTATCCGTAAAGATGCATTTTCAAGAAAAGAGAAGAAATTGAAGTTATCTGTATAAACTAACCAGATAAATTCAGTCTATCAGATAAGCTCATAGAAGCCAGTCATGCATTCAAAATCTTTATGGGTCATTTCATAATTAATTGGATTCTAAAGAGCTGGTTGATGTTGTTTTTTAGATCAAGAGCTCTTGCTTATTGTCGGCACAGTTTAGTGTGTGAGTTTGTTTAGCAGTGTTCTAGCGGAGGAGTGTAATACTAGAACACAATCTGTATTTTTTATTCTTCCCTGTGCAAAGAAAAATATTCACGTTCCTGAAATCCTTCACGATCAAATTGTTTCAAAGGCAGAATTAAATCTCAGATGCCTGGTTCTACATTGCCACGCACCGTGTATGGTAATTTCTGTCTGTGCAGAAGGATGGCAACGTGGCTATAAAAACGTTGGATACATCACAAGCTCACGCTGCGTTGAGAGGAATAACAGAAGAAAGGGAATATAATGAAGAGTAATGAAGAATGAGCTGAGTTTATAAACTTAAGCCCAGAGTACTTACTACTTAAGGAGGTGTGATCATGCTTTATCTCATCCATGACTTGATAAAAATGAGAGCATGCAGTTATTTACTGTAACTTGGGGGAGCTGGTGTAGACGAAGAACAAATCTTGCCTAGGCAATTATACTCTGCTTGGAGTGAAACAAGCAGTACTGGATGATGTCTTACACCGATGTCCACAGTTACACCTGAAAAGCCAGCCTACGCCAGGGAGTAGCAAGTGAGAGGACAAGTGGAAACGGCCTCAAGTTGCGCCAGGGGAGGTTTAGATTG